>JAKSZP010015890.1:0-180155 GCA_022478985.1 Massospora cicadina | reverse complement strand
AACTATTTAAGGCCTTAGACCTTGAAGAAAAACCCAGGGACAGAAGGTTAGGTGCCCAGTGAACAAGAACATCAATATGAAAGCGGAATTCTTGGCCTCCACCAAAAAGTTGAAAATATGTGCTTCAATTACAGGATGAGAGCCCCCATGTCAATACCATGTGAAACTATTTAAATAGTCAATCAGCCATCCAGGCTGGTAATATAACCAATGAGGAACCCAAATTTTTGTTGTTGGGTGCAAATAATAAGGGCAATGAAGTGGAGTGAATGATAGAATTGCCTGTCAAGAAGTTGATATGACTGAACAATAAGATACCCATTATGGAGGATCAGAGTGGGAATTGAGATGTGTCTCGAAATTGATGGAAAAGATATATGAAAATTAAATAGATAAAAGTGTTAACCGCTCAGTTATTTGAGGGAAATTATGCCAAGATTTCAAGATAGACGAGAACTCCTAGAAAAGGGAAAACAAAATAGGAGATTACCAATCTGAGGATGCATCTGGCTTGGGGGACTGAGATTTAAAGAGTTGAACAGAGGATCAAGGATGAGGTCTTTTTATTTTAGTAGGTTGTGGCAGATAAGTCTGCAATTATTAGAAGACTAATAAAGGGTCAATAGGGGTGATCACTCCATATATCTTTTAACAGGTTTTATTAGAGTCAGCAATCTTCAATCATCCAATTTGGTTGTTCAGAGGCGAATACCCTGTGTAAACTAACTCAGAGGGATCAAGCCTTTATGCTGAGAATTAATAGTGGTGCTCACTTCAGGGGCCACTGGTCAACTGTAGTTATTGACGCTAGGGTAAAATGACAAGCCCTCACTCATTATGGCATAATTTGATTGGGCTGATGCACCCAATACGCTGAGAAAGCGCGGGAAGTATCTAATGAAAAACCAGTACTTATAGTAACCAAGCTAGGTGATGAAGATGCTATGGTCAATTTGCAATTAAAAACTTGTCCTGGGATGACGGCTGACCAACAAGGTCGCTCTACAAATGTGACCCCTCAGCAGCTGAGTGACATTATGGAATGGATTCTGCAGGGGTATCAACTCTATGAAGATGAGGTTGGGGAGCATGCCTTGAGTTTGTTTTACAATCAATGGGACCAAGGAAACTGCTATGCATTGTATATGTCCTATCTGGATGCAACTACAATGGGGTTGTCTCATCAACTTAGTACCCAAAGAACCGAGGAGTTTCTAGTCACCTATGTGCAACCATCTATCTGCCAGCTACTGCATGTGCTGGCTCGCCACAATATTGAGATTGGGGATGTAATGCAGTTCGTTCAAACCCAGCAGAATGATACTTGCCTCCTGCTTGACCGCCTTGATAGCTCTTTTTTGGAGGTGCAGGGGGCGCTGGTACAGGTGGAACGCTGTGTTTGGGATGTCCGCTGTCAGTTGGACGTTTTGTGCCACAGTTGAATCTAGAGTTATCTCAGGTGATAGGAGAACTGTTGGATTGGTATGGTTTATTGGTGGAATGGATTTGGGACGTAATAACGTTGGGAAGCAGTACCAAGCGCTTTATGGCAGACCTAGCAGAATGGGCAGAAGCGCTTAAAGACGCAATAGCTCATATTAGGGAAAGGATAACACTGACGGAATGGTGAGTAACAGATCATGTCAGTTCCTTAGCAGCTGAATTTAGCCAACTTTACATCGAGTGGAGTAATCAGGGGACAATAGATAATGTGCTCATCCTTTTGTTGATGTCCCCCAAATATCTCCAGCTAATACGTCAGGTTACACAATTGGAAGTCATTAGCCAGGCTGAGCGCAGTTAAGCTATTCCTCTTCAAACTAGTGAGATGAGAGATATCGCGGACATGCAAGTATGATTTGATACCCTTCAATGGCCCATGAGGAATTGGTGTGAGAACAAGCTGACCTCATTAAACAGATAAAGAACGCTAAATTGAAAGGCATGTAACGCTAGCAGGCAGCATGAAAGAATGCAGAACACAGTGGAGGATGTCCACTAATGACTACAGGCAGTGGATTGAAAACTGGACGCTGTGTGGGAATTTCGTTGGGACTTGCAACATTAATATGAGATGCTGCAAGAATTTCAGGATGGACGGTTTAGATGATATTTGATTAAAACAGAACAGATAATCAGCGAACATTTTTCTGAGCACTCCAGAGTTGGGGGAAGTGGTGCAGTTAGTGGTGATTTGGGGGAAGAATGCTATGGATCAGCTAATGAGTATCCCTCAGGAGTTATGGTTGACCCTCCATGTGACACTCTTTCTTCTAAATCCATTTCAGCAGATTTGATTCCATCCTCCCATCCTTATGATAGTTCACAAGGGGGTGGTTCCCCTAATCACTCAGAACCCAATTTGACTGCTCCTTGTAGCTAGAGCTCGGACCAAGGCGAAGCTGTTTGAATTGATAAATTACCACCCTTCAGCTGTGATGAGATTATTCACGACTACTTTAAGAAATTTAAATTCACCATGGAAGGGGCTTCTGATCAGTGGAAAGCAAAACCTTTGCTGCCCTCTTTGAATGTGGAAAGCACCAATCAAGTTAACTGCTACCTTCCAAATAGCTTAGTATATTATAAAGAAGTAAAAGCGATGGTTCTCCAGCTGTTTGGGGGCGCGGCCAAGATGGCTCAATGAAAGATCAACTTCCTGACCATACAGTTCCACTAAAATGAGTCCCTGTTAGAATTTGCTGAATGATTCTCAGCGGAAGCGCATTTGTTACTTGAAGCTAACATTTTATCCACTGAGGATGTCATTATAGTGATGACGGCGGCTGTCAAACCTTATTGGGAATTACATAACACTATGTCTCACATTATTGACGAAGATACAAGGCTTATTCAAATCATGAACACCTTATGTTGACTCTCCGCCATGTCCAGCGCTCCTAATGTAGCCAAAAAGACCCCTGCTGTCACCGCAGCAAACCCTTGGGATATGGGATGCAGCGACTGAGCTATCAACCACTGGAACACATTCATCCATCATATAAATCAGTGGATCCTTTTCAGCCTATGTGCGCTTCGCCGGTTTATCCCTGACCTTTGAACAATACTGTTAATCTTTGAACTGGTCCTCCCGCTGCAAGTTATATGTGAACCCTTTATAAATACTTGATTCCAGTGCGGATGAAGAGGGCATTATCGGGCAATTTTTCTAGCAAACTGCAGGTGTATGTGATGCCATTTGAGAAGATTGAGCAGGGAAAAGCTCAAGCAGAGTAGAGAAAGGATGCTCTACATCTGCTAAGCCAATTCAATTGTACCCAACAATTCCCAAGCATCTCTTCTCGTAGGATTTGGAACTCAGCTGGATGATTTGCTATACCAACAGCTTCTGATGGATACCCCTGATTCCCTTCCAGAGAGTGATTATTCACCCCCAAGCTCTGAGTTCCGCCAAGATGTGCAGAAGCCATATGCATGTCAGATCGTGGAACAAACTGACACGAGCAACGCAGATCCCTCTAAGGACGTTGCCTCTTTAGTAGGAGTTAATGTATCAATTTTAGTTGAAAAATTGCTATAAAGTATCATTATTCAGTATGGGCATTTCATCATTTCTGAATAACAAAAAAGCCTTTGGATGTCCACATAATAAACACGATGGTTCCTCTTACTTGGAGTGCCCTTACTGTGACATTTTCATTCAGAACACAAAAATACGCACTATCATAGACAAGGGGGGCCTTGTGAACATAATTTCTACCAGGTTGGTGGCTAAGCTTCTGTTGAAACCGGATGTGGACCACCAAGTAGTATATGGAACTGCGGGGACGCATAGTACTGTGTCCATAGAAGCATATAGCGCGTTGCCTTTACAATTTGGGTCATTAAGGGCTTCTGCTCCAGTGGTGGTTCTACCAATCAATAACTACAATATGTTGATCAGTGTGGCATTTATGAGGAGATTTGGAGCTGTGATAGATATGGCGGAGAAACCCTTAATATTTTGGGACAACAGATTACATTTATTTTACCTCTAGTGGAATCCCAACAGATTTATTCCGCTCTAGTCAAATCAATCTAGCGTACAGCGATGGAGTGATTTCTGTATGATATCAGCAAATGAAGTGGAGAACTAGAGCCCTTCACAGCCAGGTTTATGAGTATAAAGGGATTCCGCTTCAAGCAGCAAGCGCTTTGAACCTACCATCTGGACATCAGTGCATAGTAGGAACTTAGCCTGAAATTGACATCCCTAAAGGACTATATGGGGAAATTATGGCTCCTCACTAGCACTCATTTTTGAACCACATGTGGCTCCAGGGCTACTGCTACCTGGGAATGGGGAGGTGAAAGTGCTGCTAGCGAGTTTACAGAAGGAGATGATAATGATCCAGTAGCACCAAGTGGTGGCTTACCTACACTTAGTTCTCATAGAGAAATTATGCCATATTCATGATTTTGGCTCATGGGAGGATCTCGGACTACTGATAAGCTCTCCATTTGGCGTATTGACCGTGGTTCCTTAGGAAGCGCTTGCTGTACTATCTGCAGAACAGCAAGATAAGGCTATAGCTTTATTTGAAAAATCTCAGGATATTTTCACATATAAAAATCATGATTTGGGGTGCGCCCAAAAAGTGGTACATTGGATAGATATGGGGGATCACCCTCCGATTTGATTATGGCCTATTAGGCGTTTAAAGGCGGCGGAAGAGGTTGTCTCCAATGAGGTAAATACACTTATTAAACAAGGGATGCCCAAGCTGTCAAACAGTCCGTGGGCATTGCAGGTGCTCATTGTAAAAAAAAAAGATGGCACAAATAAGGTGGTTATTGACTATCAAAAGCTTAATAAGACAACAAAAAAGGATTTCTACCCTCTTCCACAGATTGATGATGCGTTGGATCAATTAGGTGGGGCAAGTTATTTTTCCACCATGGATCTGATCTCAGGGTATTGGCAGATTAAATTGCCATTGGTGGAATGGAGAAATGTGCTATTATCAGTTTTAAGGGGTTATTTCAGCTGACACACTTGCCAAAGGGTTTATGCAATGCCCTGGCTACGTTCCAGCGTGCTATGAATACGATTTTAGGTGAACTAAAGCTGCCCTGCGTTTTAGTTTACCTTAATAACAATGAATTCTCATGGACGTTTACAGAGCACCTTGCCCACTTGGAAAAAGTGTTCCATCGCCTTGAAAATGCTAATATCAAAATCAAGCCTCGGAAGTGTCACTTTTTAAAAAAAACAATTAAATTACCTGAGTTCTTAGTGGATTCAAAAGGGCTTAAACCGCAGCTGGATAAGGTGGAAGCAATAAGCAAGATGGCTTGTCCAGGTAATAAACGGGGTATTAAAGTGTTTCTGAGGATGGTCAGTACTACTGACAGTTCATTCCCAACTTCAGTTGTATCTAGGCACTTCTTTTTGATTTGCTAAAGAACAATTCCTCTTTCAATTGGATGGGACAATGACAAAACGCTTTTAATGCGTTACAAACCGCATTAGCAAGTGCATCCATTTTACAATATGCCAACTTTCACAAACAATCTATAGTACAAACGGATGCATCTCTCTCCGCTATAGGGGAATTATTATCCCAGAAGGATGATGACAGCGTGGAGCATCCTGTCGCATTTTGTAGTCAAATCTTGAACTGTCACAAATGAAACTACACTATGACCGAGTGGGAGTGCTTGGCGGTGATTTACGCATACAAACAGTTTCAGGTATATCTACATGGGGTAAAATTCCAAGTGCTAACAGATCACGTTTCCTTTCACTAGCTGCAGAATCTTTGTGAACTGGAAGGATAGCTCACACGTTGGGCATTAAAGCTCCGAGCGTAAAATTTTGAGATTATAAAACATCTGGGAGCAAACATCAAAATGCATATTTTCTTTCCTGACTACCAATGGTTGCTATCACAGCGAGATTGGCAACATTATGTATGAGAATATTGTGGTGAACCAATATCATGATGAGCAATCGCAAGTAATCAAGGTAATAGATGGGCTTAGGCAGGATACTTTCCTATGTGAGGGGGAACTATATAAGCAGATTGGAGGCTCAATGCTGAGTTTCCCTAAATCTTCCTCTAGACCTGTGATTATTATGGAAGCCCATTGGGTGGTAGGACATGGAGGAATGCAGAAGACGTTGGAGTTTTTACAACCCCACTACTACTGGGAGAGCATGCATTATGATGTATTGGAAACTGTTAGTTGTTGCCATCAGTGTCAAATGGAAAAGCCTTACCACAAGAAGACCACATACCATCTGGTTAAGCCTCAGTTTACCTGGCACACTGTTTCCCTCAATGTAGTGGGACCTCTTTCAACTAGCTAACCGATCTAAGTATATAATCATTGCAATTGATCATTTGACAAGATGGGTGGAGGCCAGGACCATTAACAACTTTGGAGCGGTCACTACTGCCAAATTTATAATGAAGTGCGTTATACAGCGACATGATTGCCTGCAGTTCATTCTAACGAACAACAGAACCAATTTCACTTTGCACATCTTGCTTAAGCTGAACAAGTTGATGGAGATCCGCGGAGTTTTGACTAACTTCTACCATCTGGAATCAAATGGAACGATGGAATGGGTCAACAGAACCTTAGTGAACATACTCCATAAGTTGGTAAATTATTGACCCTCAGAATGGAGTACCTTTCTACCTACAGCTGTGTTTGCATATAATATAAGCTACCATTTGTCCACTGGTAAGAGTCCTTTCCAACTGCTGTATGGTCAACATCTGGCTCTTCTTGCCTTGCTTTACTAATGTGTAGAGAACACTGGTGGTGTGGACCCTCAGAGATATTTGATAAATCTTACGGAAATTCTGATCAAGCTACAAATGGAAGCCTATTCCATCAGTTTGGCCAAGAAGATTCGCAATCAGGTGGCCAACCATAAAAGATGGAGCGGACATCCACTATTTGCTGTAGGAGATCATGTCTTATTCCATGGCCAACACGGATTTGGGCGGAAAAACAAGCTCTCTAACGTCTGTATGGGCCATTTGAGATAATCAAGAAGACTGGCATGGACGCCTACACCATTAAGGAACCTGAGGGGGGGCAGATTATCAAATGAGTTCACGCAAAGTTCTTTTGAGCATATAAGCAATAAGAGCATATCATCCAGTCAAAGGGGGGTAATGCTGAGAAGTTAATATGACTGGATGATATGCTACCCATTCTGGCGGATCAGAAATGGGACTCAAGATGAGTCTCGAGACTGATAGAAAATATATATGAAAAGCAAATTGATTGAAGTGTCAACCACTCAGTGAAAAGAGGGAAATTATGCTAAGATTTTGAGATAGATGAGAACTAGAAGAGGGAAAATGCTAGCAGATTACCAAGCCAAGGATGCATCCATCTTGGGGGACTGAGATTTAAAGAGTTGAACAGAGGATTGAGTAGGAGGTTTTTTAGTAGCTTGTGGCAGATAAGTCTGCAATTATTAAAAATTAATATAGGGTCTATAGGGGAGATCACTCCATATATCATTTATCAGGTT
Organism: Massospora cicadina; assembly: GCA_022478985.1. Lineage (NCBI taxonomy): Eukaryota > Fungi > Entomophthoromycota > Entomophthoromycetes > Entomophthorales > Entomophthoraceae > Massospora > Massospora cicadina. The sequence continues at coordinate 172,657 of JAKSZP010015890.1, read as the reverse complement.
TTATTAGATTTGGCGATCTTCATATCATCCAATTTAGTTGCTCAGTGGCTAATACCTGGTGTAAACTAACTCGGCGGAATCAAGCCTTTACACTGAGAATTAACATTGCCTATGGTATTTAACTTTACTATAGGAACTGGAGCCACTCTCAGCCTAAAAATTGGCGACTCCTCCCCCTGAGCCACATGACTTGAATAATTTTGAACATCCAGTTCACCCTGCATGTTCTTCCACTGGTGCCACTAAACCTAATTCTGTAGGTACTTCTAATCAAGCTGCATCAGTATTCCAGACCAGTCCACGCCAACGTCTTGGCTTTACCAACTGGGAAGCAAAGTAGGGGCAAACCAGGGCCTTCATTCTTATCAGCATAACTTTCTGTTAATGTGAATACTCTATTTGCCAAAGTTTTGAAAAATGACAATACACATAATTTTATTTGTCTCATTGAGATTACCATAGCCTAAGCATCAGAGAATACTATATTGGCGAATGTCATAAACTAGCTGGACAAAACAAATTTTGGGGTTAGTGATGCCTAAATTACAGAAGGTTGGCATTACCTACCCTAGCGCCAAGGACCTTCTCATCAAGGTATTTGGTGGTCCAGAACGGATGACCACACACAAATCTAATTTTCTTAAAATCTGTTCTAAGAAAAATGAAATAATGAAAGCTTTTGACGAAAGGCTTTATGTTGAAGCTCAAACGCTGGAAGGGGCTAATGTGATTAATGACTTTAATGCACAAATCGCTCTCCACCATATTTGCAATCCTTATCAAGACCTATATCAGGTAATGCATCTTGTGCTGAACGAGAAAAAATGACATTACTCTCATGGTGAATTATCTCCATTGTTGCACCCAATAATTTTGTGAAACCTAACAAGTGCTATCAAGAGCCCCGCAAACTGTGATCTAGGGCTGTTTATCCAAGAAAAGAGTTTCCATCACCTCTGACTTAAGACCATTGGCCTGAGATTGGACGTTAGCAAGATTATTTGAAATTACTGAAAAAAATTGGGACATTATGCTAACCGCTGCACTAAGCAAAGCAAGAAGCCTAGAGTTCATAAGCGCACCCCATGGATGATGATGAGGTGAGAAAATCCAGGGCGTAGTAGAATTTAAATTTTCTATTTCCGCCTCATCTAACAAAATTCTGAGAAGTAAATCACCATAACATTCTCCTTTGCAATGTTTGAGTGATTCCGCCAAGCTGCCTTCAGCAGTCTCAGAGTAAAAAACTGTTAGTGCAGCGGTTACCACCCACTCCTAGAAAAAATGGTCACTGAGTTGGCGGACAAAGTAGTTTTAAACCCTTATGCTTAATAGTTAGAATCATTTGAGGATCCCGTTTCTACCATGTCCCCCAAGTTGACTGCAGTTCAAGTGGCGGTACCCATTGAGGAATTGAAGGAGTCCAGACCACATTTGTATGAGAGTTACAAAGTCTTTTAGGTCAAGCGGACAAAGTGGATGTCCTCACAATAAACCCTCCTAATACTTTTCTGAGGGTGCCTACATTGATATAACTGTAAATAAACTTAAGGTCTGAGCTTTTGTAGACAGTGGGGCACTGATTTATATTGTATCTACTCAATTAATGAAAAAATTAGGGCTTGCTCCAGAAATAGACCACCATAAAAATGATGGTACCGCTGGCCCCCATACTACAACTTCAGAAGGATCATAAAGCGCGTTACCACTGCAATTTAATACTTTAGTAATCTCTTCCTCAGCTATTGTATTTTTCTTTTCAGAATTAAAATCTCTTAATTGGGACATCATATTTTAAAAGTATGGAGTCAAAACCGGCTTTGAAGAGATTAACTTTGACATACTAGGGCAAGCCCAACCGCTCTTTTATAACAGGAAGGATGTGACGACAACGGCCCCAAAGAAGGGGTTTGTAAACCTTGTACACAAATAGAATTTGTACCAATTGAGTATCAGTGGCTACAAGGATAAACTTGGAAGTTACCAGCACAGGTTTTAGAATCTAATGGCATTCATATCTATGCTGACATAATCTAATCTTTCCAACATGGCATCAAATTATAATGTGGACTAAAATTGTCTTAACCTTTCCCCAGGGTTCATAGGTGAGATCTTTACCCTGTTTTATTGTTCCAAGTTAGAGCCAGCTGTATCAATATGGTTTGTTCTGCCAGAAAATGGCTAAATTCAGGAGTTTTTAGCTAATCTATACCCCTAATCCTATAGAAGTCAAGAAACACAGGTAGTCGCGTTTGTTCATATTTTACCAGTAGAAGAGGTTCTAAAGATCCATAAATTTGGTAATAAAGAAGAACTTGGGCTGAAGGATAGTGAAATTTAAACTGTATGCTCATAATTCCATGAGAGTGCCTCTCAGGGTTGACAGAAGATGAAAAGGACCAAGAGTTGGCCTTGTTAAAAAACAGCAGTATATTTGCAAAGGATGACTAAAATTTGGGGTGCGCACATGAGGTGCTGCACCAAAATGATACTGGGAACCATCCACCAAATCACTTTCACCCTATTAGACATTCTAAAAGCAGTGGATGAGGTGTTTAACGCTAAAATTAATCAACTAGTACAGCAGGGGATGTTGGTGCCCTCTAGGAGTCCCTGGGAAGCCTCAGTTTTAGTTATTAAGAATAAAGATGGGTTAAATCATGTGATACAGATTAATGGAAGCTCAACAACACTACTAAGAAAGATTCTTATCCTTTATCCCATATTAACGATGAAATGGGCAGCTTGGGAGGCGCTAAATACTTATCTGCTATGGACTTAATATAAGGATATTGAAAAATTGAGCTTCTGAAGTAGGAATAGGAGAAATGCGCTATGATCACTGCCTAAGGTCTATAACAACCCACTTAATTGCTGCAAGGGCTGTGCAACGCCCCAGCAACCTTTCAATAGCTATGAATGGAATGGGGGATTTAAAAGCCTCCTGTGTTCTAATGTATTTGGACTATACTATTGTGCCTTACAGAATGTCTACGGACCATCTGTGACAATTAGAGGAAGTTTTCTGCTAATTGGCACAAGCCAATTTGAAAAATCAAACCTCGTAAGTACAGTTTCTTAAACAAACAGCTTCAATATCAGGGTTTATATTGACAAATAAGCTTAAGGCCAAAGCCTGCTAAGATTAAGGCTAATTAAAAATGCCCCACCCCAGCAGCAAGCGGATTATTTAGGTTTTTTGGGGATGATCAGCTATTACTAATAGTTTATGAAGAACTTTAGTAAAACAGGTGAAAATTTGTTTATCCTAATTAGAACAGGAGTTTCGTTCATCTGGATGGACGCCTGTTAATTTGCTTTTGATCAGCTACAACTTTCCCTAGAATAAGCACCAATAATAATGTATCCCAATTTTGATAAATCTTTATAACATAGATAGATGTCCCTCTCACCGCTATAGGGGTGATGCTACACAGCTTGATAACGAAGGGGAAGAACACCTCATCACATACTGCAGTTAGACACTGGAGATTCATGAATGGTTTTATAATGTTACTAATAAAGAGTGTCTAGATGTCATTTATGCGTGAAAAGAATTTCCACAGTTATATTCATGGGGTGCATTTCAACATGGTAATGGATCATGCCTCATTATTCTGGCTACCAAATCTGAAAGAGCCTTAAGGAAAGTTAATCACTGGGCCTTAAAGTTAAAGGCTTATTTGTTTGAAATTCAACACCAACCTGGGGTACAGCATCAAAACTCAGACGTTAAGGTTGCCTACTGCAACTTTATTGGCTGTTAGGGATGATGAGTTATTTACAAAAATGATTAACTAGCAATATATTAATAAGCCTATCAAGATGTGAGAGAAGCTGGACAAAATTTGAATGAATACTTTTGTAGACAATGAAAAATTACATAAGGTTATTGATGGACAAACCTTTTTGTTCACTAGGCTACAAAGTGGATGTACTTGATTATTACTGCTCATAAGGCCACAGGCTGAGGCATATAAAACGTTTGAAAATTATGGACCCATTATTATTGGAACTCTATGTCCTACAATATCCACGAGGCACTTAACTATTGTCACAAATGTCAAGCAGAATCCCCTATCAAAAGCTACAACTTATCAGCTGGTGAAACCCAATTTTGCCTGGCACACGGTATCCATGTTTATAATGGGGCCCTTTACCAAAGCGCCTGGTCAATTTTTATACATTAATGTGTCTATTGATCATTTAACCAAGTGGGTGTAATCTAAGGCAGTTAAGGACTTAGGGCCATTACTACCGCTAAGTTCATTCTTGAAGATGTTATTTTATCAGCATGGTTGCCCCAGTTGTTACTAATGGATAATAGGACCCTTTATGGTCCAAATGATTTTAGGGCTCAACAATCTAATGGGCATCTATCAAGTAGTATCTACTCCCTATTATCCAGAAACCAATGACATTGTCAAACAAGTGAATGGTATGCTAGTTAGTATCTTACAAAAGTTGGTATCAGGAAAAGCATACCGCTGAAGCCTCTTTTTGCCTTCCGCCATATTTACTTATAATATCACTTACCACTCAGCCACAGGGCATTCCCTGTTTGCGTTAATATATATAAACAGGCCGTGTTGCCTCCAATTTTATTCATGCGTTGCTGAAGAACACGTGAGTCCTAGTAGAAATCTGGAGAAGCTTACTAGAAATCAATTCAATTTTAAAAGTTTATTTTTATTTAACTGAGGTAAGCCAACCAGGGGATGAACAATACCAAGCTCCAAGGAGCAATACTTGTACTAAACTAGAATTTTACAAACCTAAGGAGATGAGCGTATCACTTAAACTGCATCAAAAAATAAAAATAAAAAACTAAAATGATTCAATAGGTCAGAAGTTTTTAAACTGCTATGCGTCCATGGTGGGGGTGAGTCAGGATTGTGAGGCTCATCTTCCTCCTCTTTGTCGGACAGTCTGTTGCAGAGCGCTGAGAGCACTGGTGTGGGCGCATCCTTAAAAGGGGTTTAAGGTAGCAGAGTGGCTTGGGCAGCTCAAATTTAGCTATGATGATGGTTGTGATATATTCAGATAGGGCTTTCTCATCCTCAAGGCGAGCTTTGTATAGTGTGATGAAGGTGGCATTGTTGTTGCTGGTAATACAGGTCTTGGGGCCAAAATTTGCGACCATTGCAACTTTTTTGCACTGCCTTGTGGGCTACTTAGTGGAATTAGAGGAATTATTTTCAAGATGTTGCATGGGGGAGGGCGGGGGTGGGTATCCCCTTGTCCAAGAATGCAACTGATTTCGCTACAGCCTTTTGGAGGGGGTGACAATCAGGGGAGGCAACAGCCTCTTTGGTGAGTTGTTGGTCACTTCAGAATTCATTAGCATCAGAGCATATAGCGTAGTGCTAAGCTGGAAATTGAGCTGCATAATCTGCGTTTAGGTACACTTTGTGCCTGAGTTCTTGACTGAGTTGGGGAAGGGATTCCCCAAATCATCAACTTCCTCCAATTAACCACAGGGATCCTGTTTGAAAACAATAGGTTGATCGTCATATGGGTGGAGTATATTGGGTGGCTAGGTGGGTTTTTTGGATTTACTGGGGTCCATACTGGCTCTTGGTTAACTGGTGTAGGAGTGGAGGTTTGACATGTAAGTTCCTTATTGGATGAATCAGTAGCAGTTGCATCTACCATTTTAGGTGGAGGGGGAGGGAGGATTGTGCCCCATTTTAGAAAAGTTTTTATATTGGCAATAGGAGCACCATGGGGGAGTCAAGCGTGTTTGGGCTTCAGCTTGGGCTATGTGAGGCAGCACCACTTTGCGTAGTCCATGTCAAAACAAATGGGGCAGATTGTGCGCCCTTTGTCTACTCTGGCCCAGAAAGGGTGGTTGGGGGAAGAGGGGACAATGGTGCAATAAGGAATTGAAATGGAAATTTTGGTTGATATTGGGTATATAGTTTAAAGGCGCGAGGGCTCACAAGTCAGTTGGCTCTATTGGGAACCACAAATTGTAGAATGTGGTCAGCGCCATCTACTGACAGCCAAGATATTAGTTCTTTGTATAAAGTTTCAGGGGGAGGTAGGTTGGGAAGCCTGCAAATTGAACTACAAGAGTGGTGTCATCAGGCAACTGGGTGCGAGTGGTTGGAATGGGGGTTCCCTATAACACCAGGGGAATGTTGGCTGTGATTGCGGCATCAATTTTACAAGTGAAGCTGAGGTCAAAGTACCTCTTATAGGGGCAGAAGTCAATAAAGATGGCAGGCTGCATAAGCGCCTAGGCTTATTATACAAATTGTTTTTCATTTTAGGGAAACAAGTTGCCATATTCAACCTGGAGGCCAAATCACATCTTGCTTTGGGGGAGCACAATGGGGCTACGAGGCACCAGTTGGGAATGTGCAAGGTGGAGGGAGAGATCCTTGGGGGAATGTATCGACCTGAGGCATTGGGGGGCTGGTCAACCTTAATCAAAAGTGTTTTCCTTCTGGGTGATAGATGCTAGGAGGGTTTCGCCATTGTCCAATTTTGGAGCAGCGGGCGGTAGAGCTGAGAACATTAAGGTTTTGCTGTATGTCAGTTTTTTGAAGTTGTTTAGTTCTGCTGTAATTTTAAAATTATTCAAATGTGATGTTGAGCGAAAGAAAAAATCCTTCAATTACAAAGCTCTGTTTACTTAACCACTCTGGTGCAGAAGATTAAGGCTATAGCCTGCAATGACTAGGACTGGCAGACCATTCATACTTTCTATGTAGGAGAATTGTTTGGTACAATGACAACCATGAGTTTGAGTGAACCCACAAATTGGCGAAAATGTTAAAGGACCCTTTGAGATTATAGCAAAGATGTATGCTGACGCCTACATTCTGGAACATACTACTAAGGGATATCTTAAAATTGAGTGCATGGCAAATTTCTAAAGAGGCACTACTGGCACTTTAGGCCTCCAGCCTCAAGTCCTCAATGACTGATAGGACCTCACTTATCTTTATTACCTGGTATTTGGTAAAGTTGGGGAAAATTTTGCAATTGGTTTAACCAATTATCAGTTTATAAAATATTTTGTTAATATCTATATTTCACAAATACCTAGAAACAAGCTTTGATGGTATAAGGAGTCTCAAGAGCATGGGTCACAACTGCATAGGAATCGCCAATGTTGTATTAATTTACTCTTGGTGCTAATGGCCCAACGCCAGAGAATTTTAAAAGACCGATGGATTGAAACCCATAACCTCCCAGTGCTTCAGATATTCCCTCAATCTAATAATTGCTTAGGCTCTTGGCCTTGGCGGTTTAGATCTGCTTCTGCTACTCATACCTTTATCCTTTATTTTGACCCTCGCACCAGCGTAAAACAATCATTAGTAGGAGGCTTGTTTTATTATGCATTCTGTCAGAGCTTACAATGCAATTGGTTGATTGCAACTACAATAAAAAATCCGCCAAGCCTTGGAAATTCATTTGATCAATCTCTTTTAGATTATTAGCTCATTAGTCTACCACTTCAGAGTGTAAGGAAAACGGCAGATAAAGTTTAGACTGGCCTGCTAGTTAGGTGTGAGAGCACCCAGAAGGCGATCCAGAATGCCAGAGGCACTGATTCTCAGATTTTTAGATGGACTGAGAGGTAAGTGAATATCGAGCGCCAATGGGACATGAAAGTGGTAAGCAACCCAGTGAAAAGTCAGGCTGTCGCAGCCCCAGAGTCCACAGTTTTGAGTATAAAAATGTTGGATCAAGATGGCAGGTCTGGATTCCCCCATGGGGGAAATGGAGCTAAGTCATCAGCAAGAGTGCAGATTCTTGCTTTGAGTGGGGATAAGATGTCCACAAAATGCTGAGATCTTGGTGGCATTTCTATTGGCAATTGGAGAAAAGTTTGGTAAGTCTAGAGCATGGTATGCGAGTTAACAGCAGAGGGCATTTAAGTCACCAACATGTCTGCAATGGCCCAGTCAGTGCGTAATTAATAATTCCACATTGGCAGGTGTTGTGGGATACCAGAAGGCGACAATTTTAACCGAGAAATTGTTCTGAAAAAGGCGTTTTTATTGAAATTTTAATAATAAAATTGACCATTGTTGAGAATGATATATATGATTGAAAAATAATTCATCTTTATGGTGAATCATATCCATGAGTTGAGGTGAGACTTGAGATTGAGCAATTTATTATGGCTATGCTAAGTGAATCAATCAAAGCAATTATGGGTTGGCAAATCAAAGGGGAATTCCGCCAAAGCACCAATGATAGAGTGAAATCCCTGAATTGGTAACAAATAGAGAATCACCAAGCAGAAAGGGCTGAAACCACCAAGGAATAACGAGGATTAAATAGTTTGGCGTGAGAAGGTAAAGGGGGTGGTTTTTTAGTTGGAAGACAGTCAAAAAAGTTAACAGGAGTGGCCATTATCAATACTAAATAAAAGGGTATCATTGGGGAAATAGCTCCTTATATAATCACTTTATTATTACTATTTATTGAGGATCTGCATCTATCATATCGCTCATCCGTTGCTCAGTGGTTTTTCACCAATGCAACCAGCTCAAAAGAACCAGGCATATCTGCTAAAAGTTAACAGTGGTGCTCACTACAGGAGGCCAATTAATCAACATTTAAAAAAGTTTCATATTTTTCCAAGCAATGGCGAAACTGGCTCACCTTGATGGGGTACTCCCCGGTTTATTAAGCTATCTCAATACAACGAACTAAAACTTGCCTTAGGTATCATACTCCAGGCTCAAAAAATGCTTTTCTGAGAAAATAAGGGTATAATGAGTCAGCTCAACAAGGCCTTTCACCAGCTGCACCGGATGAGTTGCCAAACCAACCAACTTGCCAATCGCTTGGGTGACACTACAGAGCGACTATATTGTATAGAGCGTAAACTGGATGGTGTCACTAGAGAGGGAGGGTCTGCATTGACAAGCTGCCCTCATTTAACCATGAAAGAAATATACCCAGATTATTTAAGCGGTTTGAATTTTCAGTGGAGGGCTTCTTATTGGCGGAAAGCCAAACTGTTGTTATCTGCTTTAGACGTTTCAAGCGCTGACCAGGTCACATGTTACTTGAGAATAGTACTGTAACCTATCAAGAGGTGAAGGAGACTGTGATCTGTCTGTTTGGGGGCAAGACGAAAATGGCTCAGCGCAAGGCAGAGTTTTTGACAATAGCTTTTTAAAAGAATAAGTCCTTGGTGGAGTTTGTGGAGCAGTTCACAAATGGAGGCTCATGTGTTTTTAAATTTTATATGAGATAAGCCGACCAGAGGATGGACACTTCCAATAAGACACTAAAAATAAACATCAGTGAGAGAAGGGCACCACAGAGAAGCAAATGCTATCTCCTGTTGCCAGCTGGAACGCCAAGAGAAGGGAGGGGGGTAACCTGTGCAGGGGCTTGCGCCACTATTGAGCACGTATGGAGGAAAAGGTCTGAAACTTTGAATCAAACTGGGAACCAGGATGAGACCCACTGGCGGCGACGTGGTGGGAGGTACCCAAACATCCACGCTTGAAAGTTGTCCACTAGGTGGGACTGGAACCGGAGTAGAGCTTCCTGGAGGGTGGGGGTTGAGAATGAGATAGCATCTAAGACAATCATGTGTATAGTCCACATAGCGATTGTGATTACCAGGCATAGAGGGAGGGTGGAAGAGGGGAAGCCATGGATAAAGCAAACATGTCCTAGACAGTCTGAAGGGCTATGCCTGATCCTGGCGAAACAGACGTTGCACCTCACGCCATATTGCTTTTAATGGAGGGCACTCTTCCAGGCGGTGAACCAGCTTTCCATAGTGTACACACATGACACAGGATGAGTACAAATCGTTAGAGCGTTCAGCAGTACAGTATACCCATCTCAAGCAGTGCCATACATGGGAACAATTATGCGGTTGCAGAAGAGGGTGGTGGGCGTACTTCCAAATGGCTTTCTGGGTATCTAGGGGGTAGGGGATGTCCATCATGTCCAGGTTGTCCACCCTGGCCATGGTAGTGAGTCTCATGGGTATCACTCCGTTTATAATGGGAAGTCCTTGTACCTCCTGGGTGAACTGAGGAGAGGGACGCCCCCTCTGGGTGGTGTGCCCACAGATGCAAATTCTCCACTCAGCGCTCCGCATGGAGAAGAGGATCCTTTTGAAATGGGGCGACGTCCCATGTGGGCCCACAGCAGAAGGATGTGAGGCAAGGTACTTTAACAGAGAGTGTGGGTGAGAAGGATTGGTGAGGCCCAGGGCGCAGGAGAAGTTGGAGTGGGCCGCGCGGGACCAGTGCTGGGATGAGATTGTAGGGTTAGTAACGGCAGCGGCCTAGGTGCCAAGGATTTTGGCAGCATGGGCCTCAAAGTTGAGCAGACTCATACCACTACTATGGAGAGGGCCAAACATGACATCCAGGTGCACCAGCGGTGGGAGGCTTTAACAAAGCCACCCTGCAAAATGGCGTTTAGTGACTTGAAGAAACAAGGGAAAAAGCGATGGCGTGGGCCCCAAACCAAACTTTAGAGGGAGCATAGATTTGGATAGCACTACCCTACCTGTAAGGGAGGTCTGACGGGCTTTGAGGGAAGCTATGCAATTCGTAATGTTGTCTAGGATATGGTTTTCCTTCACCATTGAGGCGTACCCTCCTGCCTCCAGCCACACCCCAAATGGCGGACAGGGCCAACGGTGGGGCTTGGCACAAAGGGGAGCACAAGCGGGGCGGTGTGGGGTGGGAAGGGCAAGCGATACTGTGCGCTAGTTGATGAGGCAGGTAGGAACCGGGGCGCTGGGGCCCAGCGGGCTTGATACTGACCAAGGATAACAATTTCGGTTTTAGAGGCGTTGAGTGCTGCATTAAATACCCCAGAGTAAACCTGGATAGTATCTTCAAGCACGCGTGCATCATGAATATTAGACACCCCAACCACACAATCATCATCAAACACCAACATCTTGACAGGGGCTTGGCCTTGCACATGGAACCCAGTAAGGCGGGCATTCACATTTTGAAGAAGTAGTCAAGGCTGAAGTTGTACAAAAGTGGGCTAAGAGGGTCCCCTTGGCGCAGTCCCCTTTGAGAGTGTACTACATCCGTGAGGAAGCCAGGGCCACGCACAGCCATTGTGGCGGATTCTGTTAGCAACATCACCCAATTAATGAAGCGAAGGGGAGGGGGAACTTGTGTAGGCAGGCTCTCAGGTATTCCCAGTTAACTCTATCATAGGCCTTCTGCTGGTCTAAAAACACAAGTGCTCCAGAAGCCGTGGATTGACAGATGTCAGCTATGGTGTGCATATTATCCAAAATTAACCTTTTGGGGATGAAACCAAATTGTTCATGGGAGATGAGGGCAGAGGCAGCAACCCCTAGACGGTCAGCCATGATTTTAGTAAAAATCTTTGTCTGTGTTAGTGAGAAAAAATGGGGCGCCTGTTGGCCAAGTTCAGCTTATCCCCTTTCTTGTACAATGTAATTGTGAAGGCTCTTGCCCTCCAGGAAGGATGTCTGTTTCCAGAAGGCATTGGTTCAGAGAGGCAAACAGCAAGGAAGAAAATTTTTTGAAATACTTCTTATAGAACTCATAAGGGATGCCTTCTGGGCCTGAGCATTTTCTATATGGTGCACCGCAAATGTTGGACCAAAGTTCATCATGAGTAATCAAATTCATCAACTCCGGGAATTGGGAAATGGTGTAGATGTGTGCACTTTTGAGAAATGTTTCCATTTTGGCTGGCGAGAATTGAATCAGATCAATAGAATTAAGAGTAATAATTTTGTATTTTGATTGCCACTTTGGCTGGCATATCCACAACGGAGTGGTCTAGCCTTTGCACCTGTGTGCAGGCCAAGCTCTGGCACAGTGTGAAGAATTTTCAAAAAAGTAAGCGGAGCATGTATTGCCTGCTGTAATATGCTTTGCTTTATACTGAACACAAACCTGATGCTTGTGTTGTCTCACCAGTGCGTTGAGGTGGGCGGACACTTCCGCCCATTTGTGACCCCAAGCTGGGCTGTGACCTGCAGCGTGGACGTTAGACTCCAGATGGTCCAACTCTGCCATTGTGCACAAAATGACTGCTGAGGCAGCCCGTGAGTGGCAGGAGGAGAGGTGGCAAGCCTAGCAGATCATTTTCGCCCTGAAGGTAGACCAGAAAGAAATTGGATCTGCACATAACAGTGCGACAAGCCCCAGAGCTGAAGTCACGGATTCCACCCATGAGGAAAATCTTGGCAATGCAATTTTGGCTGGGCAGAGTTTTCACCATTTCGGCGCCTGGGCTGCTGGATTGTAAACGGAAGGAAATCAATACCATCCTGTGGTCAGAGAAAGATATCTTTGTTTTGGTGAAGTGGAAAATTTTGTGTTTGAGATTTCAACAGCATGAGAATAAGGTTGATGTGGGACATGGACCTTAGCTGGCCATTGTGTACATGGGGTCGTGATATGTTAGTGAGTAGCGGAGCATGGAGCGGCAAAGTATCAAACAACCCTAGGGTGGCTTTGAAAACGTGAAGTTCAATGTTCCCCTGTGGGGGTTTAGGTGATAAGGGCCAGCAGTCTGTTGATGGATTCTTCCAGAAGTTCATGTCGCCTACAACAAATGGGTCAGGGGAAAGCAGAAGGGAATTGACTGCCAAGAACAATCCCTGACATTCTCGCACACAGGTTGGGGTATAAATGTTAATGACAGCATGCACTTCGTCATCCCACGAAAAGGTGACAATAAGGATGTGGACGTTTAGGTATGTCTTTGATGAAATAAATTAAAAACTATGGTTTATTCAAACTAGCACCTCACAGTGCTTAGACTAAAATGAGAGGGAAGGGAGGAGCATGTTTACCATGATTCCTAAGTACCACGCGGACAGTGGGTTTCCTGAATGTTCCAGGACGTCCACGGGTAAATGCTTTTATAAAAACTCAGTTTTCTAGCCTGGGACTGCGAGGCCTTGAGTCCAGCGATGTTCAACATCCATAAAGTAAAGGCTCCTCCCATTGCACCTTAGGTGCAAGGGGAAGGGCACCCATGCTCTTCAGCCTTCTCTTTTTCAGCACATCACTGCATTGTAGCAGGGGTGTTCTGTGCTACAGAGTATGTGTCAGAGTGGGAAGCTTTAGCAGTGGGGTTCACATTGGCTTTTGCCTTCTGCTTTTTCCCCACTGTGGGATGAGATTTTTGCAGTGTGTGCATTTGCGGTGCACCAATGCTTGGAGGTGGAATTTCAGCAGGATTATTGGTGAGCGACTCAGTCCCAACTGATGCTTGGGTGCATTGGTCAGGCGAAACTGATTTACACAACTGGCTTTCAGCTTGGGTGGCCCAATTGGCTTGAGCATCCCAATCTGATTGGTTTAGGGATTTGCGAGCTGCTTCTGCCATTAAATTCTCAATGTCCTCCTGGAGCTGGGCTGGCAGGATTGCAGATGCGGCCTTGGCCACCTCCCTGGCCGCCACCTTGTGGGCCTGTTTGGCCTTCTTCCGCTCTTATTGGGACACTGGTTTTGCTAGAATGTAGCAGCCTTGAGCTCCCCATGAGAAGGCTGCGTCAGTGTCTAGTGCCAGTTCATAGTGGGCTTCTGCACTGCACATTGCACCCAAGCTAATTTTGGTTTAAGTAGTTTTTATTTTTCCCATAACAATCACTTTAGTTACTAAAATTAGATTCAAACAGCAATTTTTATAATCACACAGGAGAGATGAGCGATTTTAATAAATCTAATACAACCTGGGCAAGCGTAGCATCAAGAGGTGCGCAAAATGGTGCATCCAAGGGCAAGAAACGCCATGGAGGGGGACCAGGAACCCAAGCTGCCAACAAACCACAAACTCAGACACCGTCCAGGTTTATGGTATTTGTACAAAACAAGACCAATAAATGGACATACAATATAACCAACCCCTATCAAAGGTGGAACATGGGCTTTGACCCATCCTTGGGGATGAGTCCCCGACCCTGTGGGAGAAAACATGCGAGGCACAGCCCTCCCTTTTCCCCATGCGGTATTTGTCACCACCAACAACATGGGCTGTGGCTGGATTAATATAGGTTTTGAAACAGCTGAAGAAGCAGATGCCGTCACAAAAGTCTCATTGAAATTGCCCTTACCAAGGGCAAAAGAATAGTGCGCACCACATGCACCAGATGGAACAAAGTAAAAACTTTGTTCATCTCCTTTAACTTGCTCCCTACCAACCTTCCCCATAAGGTAATCGAGGAGGAGCTCCACAAAGGACTTGTAGCCTATGGAGAAATTGTGAAAATAAAACTACAACGATTTCGCCTGATGCCAACTCTGTGCACAGGCAAAGCTATCGCCATGATCAACCAGCTCCCTGAAGTGGAAGACGGCCTATCAAGAATCCCCCGCACAGCAGAGTTTCACTTTGCAGATGGGGGACAGTCATCCACATTCCAAATCACACCAGAACGCGCACTGCCTATATGCAACCACTGCGGTTCATTGGGACACAAGGAACGCACATGCCCCCCTGAAGGAAGGCTTAATGGAAGCAGATTACTGTAAGGAAGCCATGGATGAAACTAACGAAAACTTTTCCAGAATGACTGACGGCCACCACCCATTCCGCTGGGGTGAGGATGGGAATTACTCTATTGTGGACCCAGTTACACATAAACAATGCAAAGTGACACAAAAAGCCCATAAGCAGGCAGCGGCCGAGGTGTCAGTGCACGCAGAGTCATCCATTGACCCCAGACAAATAAAAGAGGACGTAACGGATATACACTGAGCCAACCAATCAGAACAACATGCCCAGGTTGAAAATTTTCATAGCAACTCAACTGAGACACCAAGTGACATCAATCATGCGCACTTTGAGGAACAACTCAGCTGCAATATGGGCAAAAATGCGGTGCCCAATCCTCCAAATTCAAACCCCAAAATCACAGAATCCAATCAGCACCCCACATTGAACCACCATGAGACACGTGCAGGAAAAGATAATGCAAATTCCAAAAACCGCAGTTCCTGTGCTAAATTGGGTCAGAACAAGGGAACTGACATTGACACTGAGAAGGCTGGAGCACAGACGTGGAGCATGGCCAAAATGAGCTGCGGTGGATTAGGGCCAGAGGGCCCTCCCAACCGCTCCTGAGGCGCCGCAGGCACCTCAGTGTCAATAGGGATGTTAAACATTGCGGGAGCCAGGTCTCAAACACCCCAAGCCAAAAAGCTGGACTTCCTGCGAAAACCCTTATAGACATCTTGGCCATCCAAGAAACCTACTGTCTAAAGGGGGAAGAAGGATTTTGGTCATCCAGGGTCCGACCATCCCAATTGGTGTGGACATCTCAATGTGGGGTGATCGTCTAAATAACAAAAATTTTAATAATTACAAACTCCTCATCATACCTTTACGGCCACATCCTGGTAGCAACGATCACATGCCAAGAGGAAACAATATTGATAGCATGCATCTATGCACTGTGCACCGCAGCTGAGAGAAAACAATTCCTCAAAACCATCTCAACACTCACCCTCCGACCAGATACCATCCTGTTGGGCGACTTTAACTTCTGTGATAACCTCAACACAGACTGATGACTTAACCCCAGGGGATACTTACCAGGGCACATTGAATTCCGCGCAATGAAGGCATCCCTTGGCCTACAGGATGCCCTCCCCCCGGATCACCACTCCTTCCCCACATGACATGGCCCAACGTATGTAAGGGAGCGCTCATATCAATGAGCCGCATCAATCACATCCTCATTCTGCAATCCCACTGATCAAGCATCTCCAACTTCATAACAAAAAAAATAAATTTTTCTGACCACCAACTCATCTCAGTGCAGCTCTTGGCAACCTGAACCCACGCACAGGCGTCGCCCTGGAGTAAGCTACACCTGGAAAACATAAAAATGCCCAAAATATCTGACTGTGTTGAACACGAGGCCACAAACCCAGAATTCACAGCCCCATTAACTCACAGATTCCATAGAAAACTGAGAAAATTTCAGAGCTGAACTAAACAACAAAACTTGACATCTTGCATCATGTAAGTACACTGCCGACACAGCCACAATTAGGCGTACCTTGGCGGAACTGGACCACCTTGAGCTCAACACCCCAAGGTCCAGTTATAGCCCCAACTGGGGGCGCTAATGGGCGGAAATATCCGCCCACTTAAACACCCTCATCTTCGAGCACCAGCACAGAATCAAAGTATTAAACAAAGTTAATTTCATAAATGAAGGCAAAACATGCTCAACATATTACTTACACCAATTCCACTCCCGCGGCAACTAGCCTGCATGCACACAGGTCTGCAAGGCTGACGGCACCGTGGCAACTGACCCTGAGGAGGTCAAGGCAGAAGTACACCATTACTACACCAAACTATATGTGATACGCAGACTGACTTACAAAAAATCACAGAATTTATACATACCGCCAGATTACAAAGCACACCGCTGGACTACAATATACTAAATCTAATAACACGGGAGGAGATTTGGGATAAAATCCGCGGTGCACCACATAGGAAATGCCCAGGGCCTGGTGGGATACTTTACGAATTTTACAAAAAATATTTTAAGCATATTGCCCCCCTCTTCTTGGCATCAATGAACCAGTGCTTTCTGGAAACAAGCCTCCTACATGGTGGCCATGAATCATATGTCATAACCCTGTATAAGAAGGGTGACAAATTGTACCTGGCCAACTGGCGTCCAATTGCACTTTCTAACACTGATACTAAAATACTCACAAAAATTTATGCAACCAAATTAGGCGCAATAGCCTCTAACGTCCTGTCACCCAACCAGTTTGGGTTCATACCAGGGCGCTCAATCTGGAACAGTATACACCCTGTTGCAAACATATGTCAGTCCAAAGCAACTGGAGCCCTGGTATTCTTAGACTAGGAAAAGGCGTACGACCACGTTAGTTGGCCATACCTAAAGGAATGCCTACACGCTTTCAAACTCTTAGCCAGATTCATAAACTGGGCGATGCTCCTTACAGAATCTGCAACCATGACTGTAAGCAGCCTTGGCTTCCTAACTAACAGGATCACACCACACAGAGGGCTCAAACAGGGGGACCCCCTCAGCCCACGGCTGTATAACTTCATTTTCAATCCACTCCTTCGCGTAACTGACTCACGCCTCATGGGCATAAATGCACAAGGACAGCCAACAGTCAAGATACTAGCCTTTGTGGATGACTGCGTGGCAGGTATAGCTAACAACAATGATGCCCAACATCTGGAACGCACCCTAGGGAATACTCTATGGTGAGCAATGCATCGCTCAACAAAAGGAAAACAGAAATAATTCTCTTAGGCAAGTACACTAACAACTGGGCTAAAACACCTGAACCTCACACCCACATACAAAGGAAAAACCCACTCATCATACCTTTGCATCATCTCCCACCACCACCCCTGTCCGCCACCTTGGGATATGGCTGGAAACAGGGGGTATGCCAATGAGACAATTGAGAACAATCTATTACAGTGGATATCCAACCGCGTCGCCTCCCTCAAGGGAAGATCATCAGGACTAACATGGCGATTAACAGTTGCTAACTCTCTCACCCTCTCAATACTATGGTTCCCTGCCCACGCGATCGCCTTATCACCCACATTCATAACTTCAATCCGCGCGCTCATCCAGGGCTGTCTGTGGCCCAGATCCCATCCACCCATACATATGGAAACACTCTTTGGCCCACGCTCCAGCGGAGGCATGGGACTAATAGATTTTGAGAGCCACACCAAACGCATCCTGGGCACCTGGATAAAGGAAGTCCTTGCCCCAGACCTCCCGCAGCAACACTGGTCCAGGGCAGCGAGGACTAACTTCGAGCAGGCGATCAAAATAACCAACCCACATAGCCCACCCAGACTACTATCATACCTTGCTAAACGCCCCACCACAATGGGCCCGCATGGAACCCCCTCACTTCAAACGCATCCTCTGAGCCATTCGCTGCATGGGATGGACCGTAGAGAACACTGGCACTGTGCAGGGAAGGGATGACCCAGCTCCCACTTAAAATTAAGAAAACCAGAAGACCACCCCCAGAGAGACATGCTTGCTACGACCCCAACCATTGCTAGAATCGAATACCTAGATGCGTTGGACATTCCCTATGACTTAACCACACAGAAGGCAGTGTGGAAAATGACGCACCACCCACTCCTACAGCCGAGGGTAAGAGCCAACGCCTTGCGCTGCCTGAGAAGGACCTATAGGACAGTGTACCACTCCAATTCCCTCCACGCAACCTGTGCAGTATGTGGAGGGGAGGGCTCCCTACACCACCGCCTAGAAACATGCCCCCCAACCAAAGCCATATGACGGGAAGTTACTCGCCCACTTAAGCTCTAAGACCAGCAGGAACTATCTATCTCAAAGAGCCTCCTTGCACTCCAAATCGAGTCACCAATCCCATCTACCCTCCGCTCCCTAATGATACCCATTGCAATGTGGACAATCCACACCATTGCCTTAGATGCGTTCAAGGTCATGCTCCCAACCATCCATGGGGTTATCAATAGGTTCCACGTCCACTTATTGGAGCACTTCCAAGCCTGGCTCTATGAACATATGAGGTCAAAGCAACAGGCGCTCATAGAATCGTGGTTCCTACTCTGGTTCCTCCAAATGGACCCTTTCCTACACACCTGCTCCATATCTGGGGAAACCCCCTCGGAGTAGTGCATCAACCCCCATACCTGGCAGTCCCGCTGGCAACAGGGGTAACCTGAGTACCCCAGGGTGCCCAATTTTATCTATCTTCGCTTCCCCCTTTTTTTTTTCCCATACATACTCAATGATGCCCATCCCCCAGATGGCTTGCCTCAGTTAAATAAAATTTTGGTTTGAGTAATGCCCTCCTTAGATTAACTTTTCTTTCTCGTTGCAAACACTTTTGCAACCTATTCAATTTAAGACTAAATCTAGTTTGATAATCTCACAGAGGAGATTAGTCTGCACCCATATCAGGGAGCAGTTGGGCAAGCAAGGTAAGAGGAGCAGGCGGAAGGCCCGCAGCCTCCAACGTTCAAAAATGCCCCGGAGAATCTGGCAGAATAGACAAAAATCTCAAAAAACCGGCAGTCACAATTTCCCTGGAGATGCTCGCGTGGCAAGCATGATGCAACCAGTACATCAACACGCCACACTCCCAGCCACTTTTGTCAGTGGAATTTGGAGTTCGTGTGTATCTGGTCATCCAAAAAATGGCCTTATGGGAAAAATTTTGTGAAGATGTACACAAAATTTTCCTGATCGCGGTGTATGTTGCACCTCACTCCATGTCACGCGGTTGGCTGGACCTAGGTTTCAAAAGCAAAATAGCAGCAGACGAGGCTTCAGCGGTGCGCATAGTGGTCAACCTCCCTGAAGGGCAATGGGTCATCGAAACCAAATGCACCAGATGGATAAGAAGAAACCAAATTTTCCTCACATTTGACTTTTTGCCTACTATGGTAAAACGTGACATTTTGGAGCAACACCTGAAAGATGGTCTCGCCATATATGGCGAAATACAATCTTTTGAAATGCAATGCTTCACGCTGATGCCACACCTGTGCACCGGCAAAGCCATTGCAGTTCTGACCCCAAATGAGGAGATCACGAAGGACCTAACCCAGATCTGCACTCCACTTTTATTGATATCGCAGGGCATACCACCCACCCATTCCAGGTAACTGTGGACAGCGCGCCCCCCAATTTGCACCCACTGTGATGCGTTGGGCCATAAGGTGCACGCATGCCCCATCAAGGAGGGCGTCACATTCCAAGAGCACCCCTTGGCGGCCATGGCCAGCGGTGAGGCGCACTATGAACCAACTGCAAGCACCAAGGAGGCTTTCCTGTAGGGAGCACAAGGCTGCTACCTACTGGTAAAGCCCATCTCCCCACAGGAGCAGAAGAAGGCCAAGCAGGCCCTAAGGCCGTGGCTAAGGAAGCAGCCAAGGCCTCCACCGCCATCCCACTTTCACAACGCCAGGAGGACATGGAGACCTTCACGGCGTAAGTGACTCAGGAATCCATCATCCAATCAGATTGGGAAGCCCATGCCAAGTGGGCCACTCAATCCGAGGATCTGATGGGAGATTCGATCTCACCCAATCGCTGCACCCAAGCTCTGGTCAAAACTGACTTGGGACCTATACCAACTGAAAATTTTTTTTTGACCCGCTCAACGGTGCACTGAACTCATCCGCACCGCAAAAAATTTGTCCAACGTTGGGAAAACAAAAAGTGAAGGCCAAAGCTAATGCGACTCTTTCTGCAAAAATTAACAAAAACCCCGATAGCGTTGCTGCTAACACCCATGCTGCTGTGAAAGCCTGTGGGGACCTTGAAGAGGCTGGTGGGCCAGGGGCCCTCCCCCTCGCACCTAAGGTGCGATGGGGGAAACCTTCACTCTAGGGACGTTGAATATCGCCAAACTCAAGGCCTCCCTGGCCCAGGCTAGGAAACTGAGTTTTTTACAACACAATTTACCCAAGGATATCCTGGCCATCCAGGAGTCCCTCTGTCCACGAGGTTCCGAGGAATCTTGGAAAACAATGCTCCTCCCATCCCTATCCTTTTGGTCGAAGCACTGTGGTGTGCTAATTCAGAAAAATAATTTTTTCAAATTCACATCCTCAGAAACATTCCTAAAAGGCCGAGTGCTTGTCATCACCTTCTCATGGGCTGATGTTGCGCATGCAATCGTCAACATTTATGCCCCAAACAGCGCACATGAGCGTTGGGAATTTTTCTCATCGGTCAAATCCCTCCTGATACCCCCTGATTCTTTCCTAGTTGGTGACATGAACTGTTGGCTAAACTCACCAACGGACCGGTGGCCTCCCTCACCCCATGCCCCACAGGATCACGTAGAACTACGCGTTCTAAAAGCCACTCTTAGGTTAATGGATGCGCTGCTGCGACATGCCCCACTGCTCAAAAACATGACACATCCCCACATCCACAATAGCCAATTAAGGTCCATGACCCGCATTGACCTTATTCTAATGCTGGCGAAATTCCAACCCCACATCTCCCACTTCAAAACAACAAAAATGGAATTCTCCGACCACCAACTGGTCTCAATAACCTACCACTTATCCGTCACAGTTGCAAAGACCCCACATTGATGCAAAATCCACCCCCCGAGCTCGCGTCACCAGGATTTTCCACATGGGTGGAAGAGGCAACTTTGGCAAAATCATTTGTTGCACCATTTTGCGTGGACCCCATTTCCACATGGGCAACTTTCAAAGAAGACACCATCCGCCACTATTGCCATCTCTCATCCAGATGCTCACGAGCCACATCGGCGGTTATCTCACGTGCTCTGGCAGAATTGGCCCACTTGGAGTCCAACATTCTAGCCACAGGATACAGCACTGCATGGGGCCAGAAGTAGGCAGAGGCAGCCGCCCACCTCAATGCACTTGAAAGGCAACACAAACCCAATGTTTGTGTCCAATACAGGGCCACATGCATCACTAAAGGCGACAAGTGCACCGCATACTTCTTTAAAAAAATTTTCGCACCATGCCAGAGCGTGGCCTGCACACAGGTGCAAAGATCAGATAATTCCATTGCGGATACACCGGCTGAAGTGGCAATTGAAATGCAAAAATATTACTCCAAGTTATACTGAGCTGAACCAATTCAGCCAGCCAAAATGGCGGAATTTCTTGACTGAGCTCATATCCACACCATTTTCCGATACCCAGAAATAATAAATTTAATTACTCCAAATGAATTATGGACAGCCATTTGCGGTGCGCCAAACCAAAAATGCCCAGGCCCAGATGGCATTCCATATGAGTTCTACAAAAAAATATTTCAAATATATATCCCCATTGCTGCTAGCCTCACTTAACCAAAGCCTGCTGGAAACGCGCCTCCTACCAGGAGGACATGAGGCCTTTACTGTCACACTCTTCAAGAAAGGGGATAAGCTTGACTTAGCCAACTGGCGCCCCATTTCTCTAACAAACACAGACACAAAAATTTTAACAAAAATCATGGCTAACCGTTTAGGGACTGTAGCATCTGCCACCATCTCCCCAGAACAATTCGGTTTCATCCCAGAAGGTCAATTTGGGATAAAGTGCACTCCGTGGCTAATGTGTGTCAGTCCACAGCCTCTGGGGCATTGGTATTCTTGGACCAACAAAAGGCCTATGATAGAGTAAACTGGGAATACCTAAGGGCCTGCCTCCATCAATTCCACCTACCCCCCACTTCATAAACTGAGTAATGCTGCTCACGGAATCTGTGACAATGGCAGTGTGTGGCCCAGGCTTCCTAACGGAAGTAGTCCGCCCTCAAAGGGGCTTGCGACAAGGGGACCCCCTCAGCCCACTCTTATACAACTTCAGCCTTGACCCACTACTGTGAAATGTGAATGCCCAACTCACTGGGGTCCATGTGCCAGGCCAAACCCCAGTCAAGATGATGGTATTTGCAGATGATTGCGTGGTGGGGGTGTCTAATAACAAAGATGCACGCGTGCTTGAAGCCCTCATCCAGGAATATTCCCGGGTAAGCAACGTGGCACTAAACGCCTCCAAAACCGAAATCATCCTCCTTGGTCAGTTTCAGAACTGCTGGGCCCCAGCAATTAGTTCCCAACCCGGCCCATCTGCTCGCCCACGTCCACACCTTACTAACTCAACACACACCGCTCCACTTGTGTTCCCCTTCGTGCCACGTCCTACCATAGGACTGGTGCGCCATCTGGGCGTGTGGATGGTGGCAGGTGGATATGCGTCAGCAGTAATGGAGTGCCGTATACTGGACAATGTGACGAAGCAAATTGCCTCTCTTAGAGCCCATCCTACTACCCTCACTGGCAGGGTTGTTCTTGCCAACTCTATGCTCCTATCCAAAGTCTGGTTCGGAGCCCACGCCATCCCCTTCTCCCCAAGCTTCTTCAAATCCCTGTATGCTTTGCTGCAAGGATGGCTTTGGTCAGGCCGCCCTCCACCAGTAGGGCTAGAGGTCATGTTTGGCCCTCATCATCAAGGTGGCATGGGCCTACTTGACTTCAAAGCCCATGCTGCCAAGATCCTGGGCACCTGGATCGCGGCTGTCACCACTCCTACACTCCCATCCCAACACTGGTCTCGCGCGGCCTGCTCCAACTTCTCCTGAGCCTTGGGCCTCAACAATCCATCAAACCCCTACTCCCTGATGAAATACCTCGCATCACACACATCGACCACAGGTCCTCACGGGACTAAAACCCACTACAAACGAATCCTACTCTCCATGCGAAGCGCAGAGTGGAGAATTCATATTAGCGGACATACAACCCAAAGAGGCCGCCCCTCTCCTCAGTTCACACAAGAGGTACAGGGGCTACCCATCCATGATGGCGTGATCCTCATTTGACCCCATGTCCTATCCAGGGTGGACTACCTGGACATGATGGACATCCCTTATTCTACTGAGACCCAAAAGACTATCTGGAAATACGCACACCATCCTCTGTTGCAGCCTCAAGTCCGCTCCCATGTGTGGCGCTGCCTGAGGCGGGTGTATCGTACAGCTGAGCATTCTAACGCTTTAAACTCATCCTGTGTCATGTGCGGCCAGTATGGAACGCTTTTCCACCGCCTGGAGAAGTGCCCCACCTCTAAAGTGATATGGCGCGAAGTTTGACATCTGCTGGGCCAGGATCAAACGCATCCCTTCAGTCTGTCAAGAGATATGTTTGCTTCATCAATGGCCTCCCCCTTCCACCCTCCCTCCATGCTCTGGTGGTTGCAATCGCCATGCGGACTATCCACACGATTGTCTTGGATGCCATCGCTGGCTCCATCCCCACCCTCCCAGAAGCTGTCCACAGATTCTGGTCTCATTTGGTGGACCACTTTCAAGCGTGGATGTTTGGTTACCTCCCACCGCGCCACCGGCAGCTGGTCTCCTCCTGGTTCCCAGTCTGGTTCATCAAATCAGACCCCTTCCTCCACACGTGCTCAATAGTGGCTACGGCCCCTTCACACGTTCCCTCCCCTCCCCATAAGTGGCGTTCCCGCTGGCAACAAGAGATAGCATCGCTTCTCTGGGGTGCCTCCCCTGGTATTAAGTTTGTCTTTCCTGAGTCTTATTTGGAAGTGTCCGTCCCATGGTCGGCCTTCCCCGCAATAAATTTAAAAGTAATGTCCTCCTTAGCGGGGCAGGTATGGGCCTTGGGCCAAAAGTGTGACAGAATGTGCAGATGGGAGGCGAGCTATCCATGGTGACCCTGAATGGATGGGTGATTTGCCCATTGATTTTGACATAAGCGGTGTGTGGATTTTGGTCAAATCCTCCGCTACCCCCATGACTGAGGTGAGAACAGCAATCACTTTGCCTGTGCACAGGTTTGGCATAAGCGTAAAGCGCAACATTTTGAAGGATTGTATTTCTCCATATATGGCGAGCCAGCCTTCAGGTAGTGCTCTAGCATGGTGCGCTTGGCCATTGTAGGTAGGAAGTCAAAAGTCACGAAAATTTGATTTAAGCCCACCAGGTGCGCTTCATTTGGACTACCCGTTGATTGTCCAGGAGGTCCACTACTACTTGCACCTTTGCGGCTTTGTCTGCCGCTTCCTTATTTTTGAATCCAAGATCCAGCCAACTGCGTGGCATGGAGTGGGGTGTGACTTACACCGCGTTTAGGAAATGTGTGTGTACATCTACAAAAAACATCTCCCAAAGTGCCATTTACTGAGTATCCAGGAAAACATGCACCCTGTGTTCCACTGACAATAGAGGTTGGGAGTGCGGCGAATTGATGAACTGGTTGCAGTGCACTTCCCAGGCCAAAATTTTGGGGAAATGGTAACCGCTGGTTTTTTATTACTAATTTTATCTATTCTGCCAGACTCGCTGGGGCGTTTAAAATTTGGTTGATGTGGTGCCAACACCTGTACCCTTAACTTTACTTGCCCAACTCCTCCCCAAATTTGGGCGCCAACTAATCTCCTCAATGAGATTATCAAAATTTACCTAGACTCGAATTGAATTTGTTGCAGAAGTGTTTGCAACGAGAGAGAAAAGTTGGAGGCTCATGGGTTGTTGGGAGAAAAAATCTTAACTAATGAGGAGGTGGGCATAGCGATGATGGCAGCTGTTAAGCCATATTGAGAACTGTATAATGCTATGTCTTACATTCTTCAAGATGAGGTGGAACTATTAAAAATTATCAGTCATTTACGCCATCTATCCGTCACTTTTAGTGCTCCCAATGTAGAGTGTAAAGCTCCTGCAACCGCTACCAAATCCCCATCAGAAATGGGTCAACAACGACTTGTTATAATCTTCTGTGGAACACTCATCCACTTAATGCTCTGGTGAGTCCTTTCCGCCCCCATTTTCCTCAGCCAGTTTGTCCTCGTCCAAATTACAATACAATAATTAATTTCAGATTGGGTCTATGGATGTGATTCAAAGACAAGTGACATTTAAAAATGCTTGTTTCTCGTGCAGACAATAAAGCCATTATTTGGCTAACTGTCCAGGAAAACTGAGCGTCCATGCAATACCAGTTGCCCCAAACAAACAGGGAAAAGGTTGAGTGGAGTAGAGACAGGACGCTCTACTTCCTCTAACTCAAACCTAATTGTCCCTGATTATTCCCAAATCATTTTGTGTCAGTCCCAGTACTCACCTCAACGATTCATTATATCAACAAATTCCTTATGATACATTGGCCTCAAGCTAAGAGAGAGACCCCAATAATGCAGACATGGAGTCCTGCCAAGAGGTGCAAAAGCCATACGCCTGGAAAAATATTGAGCAAAATGGTACAGTCAAAGGTGAACCTTCACATGTTGCAGCTCTAGAGGAGGTGGAAGTGGCGATTCCAGTAAATAAAATTGCCCATAGTATCCTCATGTTGGTGCCAGTATTCTCACTTTTTGGATAAATAAAAGCCCTTGGATGTTTATGTAATAAACACTAAAGGTTCTTCTTATTTGGAGTATATATACTGTGACATCTTTGTACAAAATACCAAAATTCAGGTGATTATCTTACTGGCGCTTCCATTAATATAATATACACTAATCTTAGCTAAGCTTCTGCTGAAGCCTGATGTGGAACATCAATTAGTGTATTGAACTGCAGGGCAGAGAACACTGTGTCAGAGGGTGCTTACAGCGTGTTGCCTTTGAGGTTTGGGCTGGTTGGGGCATCTATTCCAGCTGTGGTTTTGCCTAATAACAATTATGACACTTTGATTGGAGCCACGTTCATGTGGCGATTTGGGGCCATGGTCAATATGGCGGATGAAACCATTAATATTCTAGGCCGTCAGATCCCCATTTAATTTACCTCTAGCGGTAATCCCAAAAGACTCTATTCGCTCAGGCCAAATTAGTCTTGTGTACAGTGATGGGGTAATTCTTGTTCAATAATGGCAGATGAAGCGGAGGATTAGAGCCCTCCTTAACCAGATCTACAATTTCAAAGGTATTCCGTTATGATTGGGGGAGCACTTTAAGCATACCTTCTGGGCATCAGGTCATACTAAGAACTGAGCTCATAATAGACGTCCATAAAGGGCTATACAAGGAAATTGTGGGGCACTACCAACAATTTAGGCTTGAACTCCATGTGGCTCCAGAGTTACTGTTAACAGGAAATGGGGAAATGAAGATATTTCTAGAAAACCTACAGAAGGAGTCGATGATGATACAAAGGCACCAGGTGGTGGCTTATTTACACTTGATTACTATTGATGAAGTCCACGGTATTCATGATTTTGGGTCTTGGGAGGACCTTGGCCTATCTATATAAACCTAATTTGGCATAATGACAGTGGTTCCACAGGAAGCTCTGACTGGTCTGTTAGATGAACATAAAGATAGTATGATGGCCCTGTTTGAAAAATAATGAGATACGTTTGCATCTAATGACCATGATTTGGAATGCGCACACAGGGTGGTGCATTGGGTAGAAACGGGGGACAACCCTTTCATTTTAGTCTTGGCCCATCCAGCGCTCAAAAGCTGAGCTAAGTTGACTCCAATGAGGTAGACAATTGATTAAACGGGGGATTTTAGATCTTTTTAAGAGTCTGTGGGCATTGCTGGTGCTCATTGTTAAGAAAAAAGATGGCACAAACTGGGTGGTCACTGATTACTTGAACCTTAAAGCGACACTAATAATAACTCCTATTCTCTCCCGCAGATTGATGATGCTTTAGATTAGCTGGGAGGTGCAAACTACATATCCGCCATGCACATGATATTGGGGTACTGGCAGGTTGAGTTGCTAACGTGGAACGTGAGAAATGCGCTATAATCACCTCAAAGGAGTGTTCCAGCCTACACATATGCCCCAGGGTTTGTGCAACGCCCTGGCTACGTTCCAGCATGCTATGGACACTATCTTAGGTGACTAGAAGCTGTCCTTCATTCTAGTCTACCTCAATGATATCAAAGTGTTTTTGCAGACGTTCACAGAGCATCTTGACCACTTAGAACAAGTGTCTACCAACTAGATGATGATAGTATCAAGATCAAGCCTTAAAAGTGCCATTTTTTCAAGGGGCAATTGGAATATCTCAGGTTCTTGGTAGGTTTTATAGGGCAAAGTCCTCAGCTGGCAAAGGTGGAAGCTATAATCAGGATGACTTAAGAAAGTAATAAGCGGGATGTCCAGGTGTTTTTGGAAATAATTGGGCACTACCAGCGGTACATTCCAAACTTCAGCTGTATTGGGTCTCCGCTCTTCAAATCATCAAAGAAAAACGTTACCTTCAACAGGACTGACTGTTGTCAAGACGCTTTTAATGTCTTACAAACTGCGTTGGCTAGTGCTCCCGTTCTATGATAACCTAATTTTAAAAAGAATTTATTGTGCAAACGGACGCTTTGCTTTCCGCCATAGGGACGCTATTACCCAGAAGGATGCTGACGGTGCGGAGCATCCCATCACGTTTTGTAGCTGAAGCCTAAATTTTTATGAACGTAATTATACCGTGAGAAAGTGGGAGTGCTTAGTGGTGATATATGTGTATAAACAATTCTGGGTCTACCTTTATAGAGTTAGATTCAATGTGGTCACAGATCATGCATCCTTGCAGTGGCTTCAGAAGCTACAGGAACCTGAAGGGTGGCTTTCAAGATGGGCCCTGAAGCTACAAGCGTATGACTTTGAGATTATACACTGGCCAGGGGATAAACACCAGAATGCGGACTGTCTCTCACAATTGCCTATGGTCACTATTACAGCAGATTTGGTGGACATAATGTATGTGAAGATGCTTGTGGGAAAATTTATGATGAGCTGCTACAGGTGATCAAAGTGCTGGACTATCTGTGATGGGATACTTTTTTGTGCAATGAAGAACTATATAAGTGGATTGGAGAATTGATGCTGAGCTACCAAAAATCTTCCACCAGGCCAGCAATTATTTGGATGTTCATAGAGCGGTAGGTCATGAAGAGTTGTGGAAAATGCTGGAGTTCTTGTGACCTTTTATTATTAAAAGAGTACGCACTATAATGTGCTTGAAACGGTTGCTTGTTTTACCCAGTGCCAAAATGGAAAGCCAATTCAACAAGAAGACCACCTACCATCTGATTAAGCCTTGTTTTGCATGGCATACAGTTTCTCTGGATGTGTGGGGCCTCTGCCAACTGGCGAAAACCGCTCCAAGTATATAATAGTAGCAATTGACCATTTGACAAGATGTATGGAAGAAAGGGCGATCAATGATATAGGGGCTGTTACCACCACAAATTTCATCCGGGAGTGTGTCATACAGCGACATGACTGTCCACATTTTAATTTACAGACAAAGGAACCAATTTCACGTTGAATATCCTACCCAAGTTAAACAAACTAATGGCAATCCGTGGGGTCTTGACTACAATCTACCACCCTGAATCTAATAAAATGGTGGCACGGGTCAATAATACCTTGGTTAATATTCTCCACAAGCTTGTAAAGGATCGGTACTATGAATGGAGTAACCTATTATCCACCTCCATCTTTGCGTACAATATTAGCTATCATTTTTTACTGAAATAAAGTACCTTCCATTTGATTTATGGAAGTCATCCAGCCTTGCCAGTATTGCTTTATTCCTGTGTGGAGGATACCAGTGGAGTAGAGCCTCAGCGCTATTTGACTAACTTAGCTGACATGCTGATTTAACTCAAACTGAAGCATATTCTAGTAGTTTAACTAAAAGATTTGGGATCAGGAAGCTGACCAATATGAACACAGCAACATTTACTATTTGGGGTAGGGGACCTTGTCCAGTTCCAAGACCAACATAGGTTTGGAAGAAGAAACAAGATTGCCAGAATATGGATTGGACCAATTATGATAATCATGAAAACTGATGTCAACGCTTACACTTTAAGGAACCCACAGGTGGTTAAATTATCAACTGAGTACACGCAAAGTTCCTTTGGGCATAAAAGCAACAGGAGCTTATCATTCAGTCAAGGGGAAGTAATGTTAAGAACGTTTATACGACTGGATGATAAGTCAACTATCCAGAGGATCATATCTATGAGTCAAGGCTAGCCTCAAGATTGAACAATAGATTATGGAAATGCAAAGTGAATCGATTGAAGCAATCAAGGTTCAGCAAATTGAGGGAAATTCGCCAAAGCCTCAATGATAGAGTGAAATCCCTAAATTTGTAACAAATAGAGATTACTAAGTGGAAAGCGTTGGAACTGCAAATTAATACTGAGGATTGAATGTTGAGCATTTGAAGGCAATAGGGGAGATTTTTTAGTAGGAAGGCAGTCAGAAAGGTTAATGAAAGTGGCCGTTATTAATATATTTAATAAAGAGGTATTGTTGAGGCAATAGCTCCTTAGATAAACAATTTAAATTTTATTTATTGAGGATCTGCGATCATCATATCACTCATCCGTTTCTCAGTGGGGTTTCACCTGTGCAACTGGCTCGGCGGAACCATCCATATCTGCCAAAAGTTAATAACCATCAATCCTCCCTGTGTGGGACAATTTCTTAATGTCCTGTCAAATTTGGAAAAGTTTTGGGATACATGGGATCAGGGCTCTTGTGTTTACAACTATAAACAGCAGAACTACAAGTGGAGGAAAAGTTGTTCTGTTTTGAAACCAATTCCAAATGTTTTGGTGACAGGATAAGTGGTCATTGGTTTGTACTCAGACGCCCAAATTGCAGTTTTACCACAATTATGCCAATTCAAGCAGCGATGTCTCACTCAGCAGGTAACTGAAGGCTCCCAGGGCCATCCCACGTTGGGATGGTCCCAAGTGGTTGGGAACGGGTTTGAGATGCCCAACACACCCGCACCTGATTGCTCTAGCGATTATTTGGCCTTGCAGGGTTTGGCATATCTAGGTTTTAACGCCAAAGGAAAAGGATATGGTTGTTGAATTATTTTTCTGAATCCAAATTCAGCCTAGAAAAGGGACTTGTCACGTCTATCAAATGCTTATCCTTATTTGCTGAGACTTGATGCTGAATTCTTAATCTGCCATAACAATTCTCCTTTTATTAACACATAGATGGGTGGCAGAGCTTTTCAGAGGGTAGGTCTAACCAACTGCTATCCACCACATGGGTGAGGTCGCTTTGAAAGAGATGAGGGTAGTAGCTGACCTACTTAAACCTTTGTTAGAAGGAAAAGGGAAAGCCACCCGTTCAAGCGCAAAGGGGCGCTCCCCAGACTTACACAGAGTGCTGCTTAGTACACATGTAAAGCATCAATAGAAACTCTAGTAGGAAGAAATATCTAGACTGAACTCTAAGAGGGATAGGATATATTTACTACGTTGCTAGTGTAGAACTAACTGAAGAGATTTTCTTTAGAAGGAGTGAGCCTTTGAGAGTACAGGATAATACATTGTGCTTTTATTCTGTTGAGAAAAAACCTCATGCCAAAAAATTTTCATTTCTCCAAGTTTTCCTAGGAGTTTGTCTTCATACAGCACCTTATATTGTTGAGGTTAAAATCTGTACCTTTTATATATGACGCATAAGAGCTTATTTTAACATCTAGTCAGAGAGTTTGGTGTTGGGTAAGCTTGGAAAGGCCTACCCTGACTGATCTCAGCGGTGTTCCCTAGAATGAATTTGTGGAAATGATCCCCTTCCCGGGTGGGGTTGACAATTAAACATGTAATGGGTGCAGGAGGATGGCTGTAGGAAAAAGAAACAGGCCCAGAATGAGGCCTTTTTTCCAAAATGAATATAAATCATTTCTCACTGAAAGAGAGAAATTGTGAAAGAACTTCATCTTATGTGAAAGACACTGCCTTAAATAATTGCTCAGCGTTGTTTGCTAATTAGGCTAAAGCAAAAGACCCCAAACAGAATACAGAACCATATACAAAATTGCGTGATTGTTGGTTACAATGGCGTCTTATTAGAAACAGAACTATCAAAGAGAGCCTAAACTAGATATTCCCCATTGGGTTTCATCCCTAAGGAGTGGCAGCACATGATTGATACACTGTTTTAGCTCTAGGGTGTTCTCCATGATGATCAGGCATCAGATATTTGAAAAATAAAAAAATGATTTACAATACTGTTAAAAACTATATTATATTTATTTGAGGCAAGCCGACCGGAGGATGGACATTAATGAAGCTAAAACTAGACTAAAAAACTAATGTAACTACTTGGTTCAAACAAAACGCCCTTATGAGCGGATTGAGTTAAATGCTTTGAAAACCAACCAACCAGGTGGGCAGCGGAAACCACTTATCCCTCCATGGCGGAAGGGGAGGGGGGTCAGGGGGCTCATCTTCAGCAGCCTCTTCAGCAGCAACTTCTTCCTCCCATAGTAGGGTGCATGTCACGGCAGAAAGTAATGGCGTTGGGGCATCTGTGGCATGGGGTTTGATATCTCTAATAATTGGGATTTCATGGAAATTGACAGCTAGATAAATGGCACTGAAATATTTAATTAAAGTTTTGTCAGCTTTAATTCAGGCACCTTGGAGTTTAAAAAATGTGGCAATGTTAAAATTTAAATTTAAATCTATTGCGGGGAAGGCCGACCATGGGACAGACACTTCCAATTATATCCAGACGAGACAAAACTTAGTACCAGGTGAGGCACCCCAGAGAAGCGATGCTATCTCTTGTTGCCAGCGGGAACGCCACTTATGGGAAGGGGGAGGGAACGTGTGTAGGGGGCGTAGCCACTATTGAGCACGTGTGGAGGAAGGGGTCTGATTTGATGAACCAGACTGGGAACCAGGAGGAGACCAGCTGCCGGCGACGTGGTGGGAGATATCCAAACATCCACGCTTGAAAGTGATCCACCAAATGAGACCGGAATCTGTGGACAGCTTCAGGGAGGGTGGGGATGGATCCGGCGATGGCATCCAAGACAATCGTGTGGATAGTCCACATGGCGATTGCAACCACCAGAGCACGAAGGGAGGGTGGGAGGGGGAGGCCATTGATGAAGCAAACATATCTCTTGACAGACTGAAGGGATGTGTTTGATCCTGGCCTAGCAGACGTTGGACTTCGCGCCATATTACTTTAGAGGTGGGGCACTTCTCCAGGCGGTGGAAAAGCGTTCCATACTGGCCACACACGACACAGGATGAGTTTAAAGCGTTAGAATGCTCAGCTGTACGATACACCCGCCTCAGGCAGCGCCACACATGGGAGCGGACTTGAGGCTGCAACAGAGGATGGTGTGCGTATTTCCAGATAGTCTTTTGGGTCTCAGTGGAATAAGGGATGTCCATCATGTCCAGATAGTCCACCCTGGATAGGACTTGGGGTCGAATGAGGATCACGCCATCATGGATGGGTAGCCCCTGTACCTCTTGTGTGAACTGAGGAGAGGGGCGGCCTCTTTGGGTTGTATGTCCACTAATACGAATTCTCCACTCTGCGCTTCGCATGGAGAGTAGGATTCGTTTGTAGTGGGTTTTGGTCCCGTGAGGACCTGTGGCTGATGTGTGTGATGCGAGGTATTTCATCAGGGAGTGGGGGTTTGATGGATTGTTGAGGCCCAAGGCTCGGGAGAAGTTGGAGCGGGCTGCGCGGGACCAGTGTTGGGATGGGAGTGTAGGAGCAGTGACAGCCGCCATCCAGGTGCCCAGGATCTTGGCGGCATGGGCTTTGAACTCAAGTAGGCCAAAATGTGGCAATGTTGATTCAGGTTATTTTTGCTTTTGGATTCAATGCTATAGTTGCCACATTCTGGATAGCATCATTTGCATTTTTATAATACTGGTTCACCAATATTTTACTTTTTGGAGTTAAGGTTGCAGGGATAACAGGAGGTGGAATTCCTCCTGTGAGCGTCGCTACTGATTTAGTGACAGTTTTATGCAGGGGATGACAATCTGGTGTTGCGGCTGCTTTGACTGCAAGCTGGTGATCACTGCAAAATGATTTGGCATTTGGCTGTGGGGTATATAGTGGAGGGGGTATCCGGCGTCCCATTCTACACTAACAAACTGCTTAATTTGCAGAGATGCTTCTTCAATGAACTTACCTGGGTTATCAATTTCAACCAATAATTCCCATGGGTTTTGGTTGAATTGGATTGGGGAATCAGCGTATGGTTGAGGTTTGGTTGATTCATTTGAGGAAGCATGGGATCAAACTGGGATCTAATCCAATGCTTGATTTTTGGAATTATTTATGGCGTTGGGGTGAGGAGGAGACTGATTGGTGGCTGCAGGTGCAGCTGCAGAAACAGGCTTTGGGGGTGGGGAGGTAGGATTGTGCCCCATACTGGAAATTGTACAGAGTGGGCAGCGGATTGGAGGTCAGCAGATGAGTTGTCCGATCCACTGGAGGTGGTTGATGATGGGCACTTGCATTTTGAGTGGTCTAACTCAAAACATGCTGGACAAATCGTCCGCCCACCCTTGACGTGGGCCCAATATGGATGGTCAGGCACTGAAGGAATAACGGTGTCAGGATTTCACTGAATTCTCATAGCTCCAAAAAATCCACTTCATCAATTCCCCCAACATTATTGGAAGGAGCGAGCAATATATCTCCATCTATCAAAGTTAACAATCAATCTAATCCTGATCAATCGATTAAAGATTTGATCATACAGAGATTAATTCGCTTTGATAGATTACAAACCGTTAAAAAGCCTATAAATATTCCCCTTTTCAAAAAAATTAGGTCAAATTATAACCTGTATTTTCATTTAAATTTATCACCTTTTTGGAGAATCTGCCTAGTGTAACTTCAAGATTCAACCTGCCCCATTGGAAGTGTAATTCAAAACTTCCATACTGGTGCTCACTACAAGGACACTCTGAGTTACGCACCAGTGACAATGTCTATCACTACTATGGATTCTCATTTTTAGCCTGACGAAGCTCAAGACCAAGAGTAAGGTAGCATTTTATGATGGGTCCGTTCAACTGGAGCCTAAATCCTAAGATTACCCTCCATGTTGGAATTTTGGGCTAATTTGGAATTTTATGGCCCTAACTTAATCTTTACCTCAGACTTTCAAATACCGCCTGAGGCTTTATGAAATATTATTAATCAATTGCTTGAAGGGGCCCTAATCCCTGGAATCCGTGCTACCTGATCTTGATCTAATGCTGTACCTTCTATATTGTGGGAAGTGCTGAAAACCTCTCAAATGCCAGGAATTGACCCAAGCAATATTTGATCCAACTTGTACATCCTACCGTATACCATTTATTACCTGTAGTTGGAATGCACCACCAAGAAATGTCTTTTACTAGAAGGACTCCAATCCTTGAGTAATTATATTTCTGATTTTTTCAAGTCAGCCTCTGAGTTTAGCTGAGATAATCGTGATGCTATCATTAGTAATCAGGCCTTCCTCAATGAAGTACATCAGCAACTCATTCAGCTCGATTATGTGATGTCTAATTTTGATGATGTACAGTTCCCCAAGCAAGTTCAGGAGATTCAGAGAGAATGGAGAGAGGGTATTTCCCAACTCTCTGAGTGTAGTCAATCAATGGAAGAGGAAATTAGAACAAGTCTCTTCCAATTGGAACAAATGTACTCAGGAATTCAATTCCAGTTTAATGAAGTAGAGAAAGCCTCTGGAAATATGGGTCCCCCTGGAGTTGAAGGACCTCATGGCCCATCTGGGGGGTAGGACCACGTGGACCTCCTGGAGATGATGGGCCCCGTGGACCCCCAGGGAGTGTAGGGCCTCGGGGACCCCCAGGCGTGGATAGACCTTGGGGACCTCCAGGTGCTGATGGGCATTCAGGATCTTTCCAGCAAATTGACTCTCTCTTGAACATGATGAACCACTTATTTAACAGTTCTCTAAATTGGCCAAGGAGTGTAACCTAACCCCTGATGGGGTACCAATTGATCCTCTCTTGTCGCTTCAGTCATTATCTGACAAATTGATCAATCTGGGAAAATGGGCCAAAGCCACTGATATCTTACTACATGCTTGCGAATCAAAAGGGGAACTGCTACAAGCGAAAATTGAGACGCTGGAACTCAAGTACAATGCACAACAGAAACAGATCTTTGAGATATCTTGCCGATTAGATGAGAAAGTAGGGCATGTTGATCTGATTTGTCAGATAAGTGAAGTTTGTACTGAAGCTGTTGGTCCTTACCCTCAATTTTCTTCTCAAGTTTCTGATTCCACCTCTTATATTTCCACTCAATCATAACAACCTGGAGTGCATGTTTTGACCACAAGTGCTCCCATGAGTTTCAAGCCAGTATTCAAGGACAAATACTCACCGGGGGAAGGCAGCATTATCTCCTTCTTCTATCTTTATGAAAAGGCACTAAGTGAGGCCATGGATCACCAAAAGATGAATTAATTGCTTAATTGCCTTACTTGATTGGCTCAGGATATTATGGTTCCCCACTTAATGACTTTCTCTACTTGGTCTCAGGTCAAAGAAGCGTTGATCAAAGAATTTGGGAGTGAGAAAACCTTATCCTCGCAAAAGCAGACTTTTATGGGTATACAGCCCCACTGAAATGAATCTATCAAAGACTTTGCTCATCAGTTCTATTGGGAAGCTCAAACTCTATTTTATTTGAACGAGGTAAGCCGACCAGGGGCTGAACATTACCAAATATAAGTGAAACTAAGAGAATAACTAACAGATATAAAAAATTGGGCACCCCAGGGTACTCAAGTTACCCCTGTTGCCAGCGGGGCTGCTAGGTATGGGGGGTTGGTGTGCTACTCCGAGGGGGTTTCCCCTACTATGGAGCAGGTGTGAAGGAAAGGATCTGTGCGAAGGAACCAGATTGGGAACCATGATTCCATGAGCGCTTTTTGTCTTTGTCTCATATATCCATAGAGCCATGCTTGGAAGTGCTCTAGTAAGTGGACATGGAATCTGTTGATAATCCCATAAATGGTTGGGACTGTGCCCTTGAACGCATATAATGCAATTGTGTGTATAGTCCACATTGCAATGGGTATTATTAGGGAGTGGAGGGTAGATGTGATTGGTGACTTGATCTGGAGCGCGAAGATGCTCTTTGATATCGAGAATTCCTGTTTGTTTTGTATCTTGAGCAGGCGTGCGACTACCTGCCATATAGCTTTGGTTGGGGGGCATGTTTCTAGGCGGTGATGTAGGGATCCCTCCCCTCCACATACTGCACATGTTTTGTGGAGGGAGTTGGAGCGGTCCGCCGTCCTATAGGTCCTTCTCAGACAGCGCCAGGCGTTTGCTCTTATCCTCAGCTGTAGGAGTGGGTGGTGTATCATTTTCCACATTGCTTTCTGTGTGGTTAAATCATAGGGAATGTCCAGCATATCTAGGTATTCTATCCTAGCTATGCTTGGGGTTGTTGCGAGCATATACCTCTGGGGGTGGTTTTCTGGGTTTCTTAATTTGAATTGGGGGCTGGGTCTTCCCCTTCCCTGTATAGTACCCGTGTTCTCTATGGTCCATCCCATACGGCGGATAGTTTGGAGGATATGTTTGAAATGAGGGGAAGTTTCATGCGGACCTGTTGCAGTAGGGTGCTTGGCTAGGTATGAAAGTAGTCTGGGTGGACTATGTGGGTTGGTTAATTTGAGCGCCTGTGCAAATTTAGTCCTTGCTGCTCTGGACCAATGTTGTTGTGGGAGGTCTGGAGCAAGGATTTCCTTTATCCAGGTACCTAGTATGTGATCGGCGTGGCTCTCAAAATCCATTAGTCCCATGCCTCCTCTTGAGCGTGGGCCAAATAGTGTTTCCATCCGTGTAGGAGGGTGAGAGTCAGGCCACAGCCATTCCTGGATAAGCGCGCAATTGAGGTTATAAAGGTAGGTGAGAAGGCTATCGCATGGGCCTGGTACCACAGTATTGGGAGGAAGAGCAAGTTAACAACTGTAACTCGTCCTGTTAGTCCTGATGATCTTCCCTTGAGGGAGGCGACGCGGTTGGATACCCGTTGTAACAGGTTACTTTCCATTGTCTCATTAGCATATCTCCCTGATTCTAGCCAGATCTCAAGGGTTCAGACAGGAGTGTTGGTGGGAGGTGTTGTAAAGGGTAATATGTTTGGGTTCTTTCTTCAAGTGTTGGTAAGAGGTTCCGATGTTGTGGCCCAATTGTTTGTGTACTTGCCTAAGAGAATGATTTCTGTCTTCTTTTTGTTGAGTGATGCATTGCTCACCTTGGAGTATTCCTCTAGAGTGCATTCCAGCTGTCGGTAATCTTCATTGTTTGCTATACCTGCTACGCAGTCATCTGCAAAGTCCAGCATCTTGACTGTTGGTTGTCCTTGTGCGGTTATCCCCATGAGACGTGAGTCAGTTACTCGGAGAAGTGGGTCAAAGCTTAAGTTATATAGCAGTGGGCTGAGGGGATCCCCTTGTTTGAGCCCTCTGTGTGGTTTGATCTTGTTTGTTAGGAATCCAGGGCCACATATAGCCATGGTTGTAGATTCTGTTAGGAGCATCGCCCATTTTACAAATCTTGGTGGGAGTTTGAAGGCATGTAGACATTCTTTTAGGTATGGCCAGCTAGCACGGTCATACGCCTTTTCCTGATCCAAGAAGACCAGGGCATAGTTGCTTTGGATTGAAAAATATTTGTAACAGGGTGTATGTTGTTCCAGATTGAACGCCCTGGTATAAACCCAAACTGGTTGGGTGACAGGACTTCAGAGGTAATTGCGCCTAATCTGGCTGCTAAAAATTTTGTTAGAATTTTTGTGTCAGTATTGGAGAGTGCAATTGGGCGCCAGTTGGCCAGGTCCAACTTGTCACCCTTTTTATACAAGGTTATAACGTAGAATTCATGGCCTCCTGGTAATAGGCGTGTTTCCAACAAACTCTGGTTCATTGACGCCAATAGGAGGGGGGCGATTCGTTGAAAATATTTTTTGTAAAATTTGTAGGGTATCCCATCAGGCCCTGGGCATTTCCTACGTGGTGCACCGCGAATTATTTCCCAAAGCTCCTCCAACGTAATAAGGGATAGTATATTGTAATTTGGTGGTGTACTTTGTATCTTAGCAGTTTGATTAAATTCTTTAATTTTTTGTGGATCTGTTGGCATTTCACAATATAATTCAGTGTAATAGCGGTGTACTTCTGCCTTGACCTCCTCAGGGTCAGTTGCCACGGTGCCGTTGGTCTTGCAGACCTGTGTGCATGTGGGCTGGTTTCCACGGGAGTGGAATTTGCAGAAAAAGTATGTCAAACAGGTTTCATCTTCCTTTATGAACTAACCTTTGTTCAATACTTTGATTCTGTGTTGGTGTTCAAAGATGAGATTGTTAAGTTGGGCTGAAATTTCTGCCCATTTGCATCCCCAGTTAGGGCTATAGCCAGATCTTGGAGTATTTATTTCCAGGTGGTCTAGTTCTGCCAAGGTACTCTTGATTGTGGCCATGTCCGCGGTGTGCTTACATGATGTAAAATGTCAGGTTTTTTTTATTACCTTTTTGAAATTTTTCCATGTTCCAATGGGATCTGAAGTGAATGGGGCTGTAAATTCCGGGTTCATAGCCTTGTTTTTGCCCCAGTTGGATATCATGGGCAATTTTAAATTTTCTGGGTGAAGCTTTCTCAAAGGCGACACCTGTGTGTGGTATTGGGTTGGCGCTAACTGTACCGTAACTAATTGGTGGTCAGAAAAATTGATCTTTTTTGTTGTAAATTTGGAGATTCTTGAGTGGTGGGATTGTGGGATGAGGATGCTGTCAATACGACTCATTGATATGAGCAGTCCCTTGCATATGTTGGGTCTCGTCATGTGGGGAATGATTGGTGAATTGGGGGGAAGAGCATCTTGTAAGCCAAGAGATGCCTTCATTGTGCAATATTCAATGTGTCCAGGAGGGTATCCCCTGGGATTAGGCCATCAATCTGTGTTGGGGTTATCCCAGCAGTTGAAATCGCCTAACATGATGATATCTGGTGGGAGGGTGAGAGTAGGAATGTTTTCAAAAAATTATTTTCTCTTGGTTGCAGTGCATGGTGCATATATACATGCTATCAAAATTATTTCCTCTTGCACGTGATTGTTGCTACCAAGACTTGACCATGCAAGTGTGACAACGAATTTGTAATTTTAAATTTTTTGTTGTTTTGGACGATCACCCCACAGTGAGACGTCCATGCTGATTGTGATGGTGCGACCCTGGTTGACCAGAATTCTTCTTCCTCTTGTAGGCAGTGGGTTTCTTGGATGGCCAAGATGTCTATAAGAGTTATTCGCAGGAATGCCAGCTTTTTGGCTTGGGATGTATGAGCCCTGGCTCCTGCGATGTTTAACATCCCCTATTGACACTGGGGTGCCTGTGGCGCCTCAGGAGCGGTTGGGAGGACCCTCTGGTCCTATCCCACCGCGGCTCATTTTGGCCATGCTCCGCATCTGTACTCCAACTCTTTCACTGCCATTGTTGGTTCCCTTGATCTGACCCAATGATTCAAGGGAATTGTGGTTTTTTGCATTTGTGTCAACTTTTCCCGCACAGGTTTCATGTTGATTTGATGCAGATTGTTGATTGGATTTTATATTTTTGAGGTTTAACTTTGTTTCATTGTGCACCGCATTTTCACCCAAATTGCGGTTGCATTGTTCCTCAGTATGTGCATGACTGATGACGCTTTGTGGCTCAGTCTGGTTACTGTGAAAATTTTCAACCTGAGCATATTGTTCTGATTGGTTGGTTCTGTGAATATCCAAAATATCCTCCCAAATTTGTCCAGTGTTAATGGCAGATTCTGCATGTGATGCCGCTTCAGCCGCTGCTCTCTTGTGGCTTTTGGTGCTGCTTTATGCTGTTTACTTATAACTGGGTCCATGATTGAGTATAGTCCATATTCACCCCAGCAGAATGGGTGGTGGCCATCTGTCATTTTGGCGAAGTTTTCATTATCTTCGTCCATAGCTTCTTTACAAAACTCATTTTCCATTAAGCCCTCTTTCACAGGGCATGCATGTTCCTTGTGGCCCAGTGAGCCACAGTGGTTGCAAATGGGCGGTGCGCGTGCCGGTGTAACTCAGAATGCAGCTGACTGGCCCCCATCTACAAAGTGAAATTCTGCTGTGCAGGGAATTCTGGATAAATCCTCTTCCACTTCTGGGAAGGGGTTGATTACAGCGATAGCTTTGCCCATGCACAGGTCAGGCATTAAGTAAAATCACTGTAATTTAAGTTGTTGGATTTCTCCGTAGGCCAGGAGACCTTTGCAGAGCTCCTTCTCAATTACCTTATGAGGAAGGTTGGTGGGGAGCGAGTCAAAGAAGATTAACAAAGTTTTCACTTTGTTCCATCTGGTGCACGCGGTGTGCACAATTTTTTTGCCCTCGAGAAGGCAATTTCCACACAGACTTTTTCTGTGGCAATGGCTTCATCGGCTGTTTTGAAACAAATATTGATCCAGCCGTGGCCCATGTTGTTGGTGGCTACGTACACCGCGTGAGGGAAAAGTGAGGGCTGTGCCTCACATGTTTTCTCCCACAAGGTTGGTGACTCATCCCCAAGGAAGAGTCTGATCCCGTGCTCCACCTTTGACAAAGGTTGGTTGAATTGAATTTACATGTATTGTGCGTGCTTTACATTAAATAACATAAACCCAGACGGTGTCTGAGTTTGCAATTTTTTATGGATTGGGTTCCTGGTCCCCCTCCAGGGCGTTTCTTGCCCTTAGTTGCACCATTAAGAGCACCACTCACCGTGACGCTCGCCCATGTTGTGTTATTTTTGTTATTAAGGTCGCCCATCTTTCCTGTTTGTGATTATCAAAATTTGCTGTTCAAATCAAATTGTAGTAACTAAAGTGATTGTTACGAGAAAGAAAAGTGGGAAGCTCAAACTCTAGTAGCCTGTGGTCAGTTAAACTTAAACGATGCAATTACTGTAGTTCTGTCAGCTTTTACTTCCAGGACTCAGATGCAAGTTTATCTAATCAGTGTAAAAAATAATTTACGAATTATTTTGGATATTAAGGAGGCCTTATTGGAATTGCCTCCTCAATTATCTGAAAAACCCCCGAGTTTATGAGTCTCCTAGACCTAGTCCCCCTAAAGTCTACGCTATGCCTGAGAACACTAGGGCGATCAAGTGTAACTACTGACATTGCTATTTCCATACTGAGGATCATTGTTTTAAAAAGGAAGCAGATGAGAAGAAAAAAGAGATAAGCCCAATAAGATTCTCTACCTTAGTATTGATATGAGTGCGCAGCAAGAGCATCAAAGTTTGATTGAGTGTAAAAGAGATGAACATTCTTCTTATTCCTTGCCCTCCTTGTTGGCATTATCCTCTCAGTTCGTGAGCACTATTTCCTATATTGACTTCTGAGTGAATCAAGTCAATGCCAAAGCTATCATAGATACTGGATTTCCGGTGAATGTTGTCTCATCAAAATTTGGTCAAACGGATCAAATTAACACCAATATTTCTCATTATGAAGAATATGGCACGGCCAGACCTCAAAGTACTCGGTCTGATGGAGCTTTTTCATCCCTTCCCCTGAAAATTGGGAAATTAACTTTTACAATCCCTGCCATTGTACTCAATAACTTGAGTTATGACCTACTTTTAGGGACTCAATTTTTATGAGAATTTGATGGAATTATTAATCACCCTGACTCGTTTTTGTCTCTCTTGGGGTAGAGTACCTTTGCTTTTATCTGATCATGCTTCTACCCAACGTCAGTTATGTCTGATAGAGGGAACAAAAAGGTCTCATTCACTTCAATATCACATTGAAGATCCTCATGTAAAATTACCTTATACATCAGCTGATATTGAAGAGGGAATGCCTATTTTTCTCCACTGAGAAATTAGTTATTCTGCCAAAATCACAAGTAATTGTTAACA
Organism: Massospora cicadina; assembly: GCA_022478985.1. Classification (NCBI taxonomy): domain Eukaryota; kingdom Fungi; phylum Entomophthoromycota; class Entomophthoromycetes; order Entomophthorales; family Entomophthoraceae; genus Massospora; species Massospora cicadina. The sequence continues at coordinate 130,464 of JAKSZP010015890.1, read as the reverse complement.
CTTCTTTGCATTTTTCAATTCCCAAAGGACATTTGTTACAAGTTTAAGGCATTGTCAATTCTTCTGTTAAAGAGCTCTTGGCTTGTCCTGGAGTATTGAATTATGCTTATTCAGGATCATTATCTGTCTTACTGGTGAATCTTACCAATGAGCCAAAACTGGTAGATTGAGAGCATCCAATTTCTTATGTCAAGTTACTACCCTTATCTCATATCTATGATGTTAAACCCTTCGGGAGTTTACAAGACTTTGGACTAGAAAGTGATCAGGAAATATTTACTGTGGGTCCTGCTATCGGAAAATACCTCTCTAGTGAACAGGTGAAACAAGTGCTTCAATTGTTAGATGAATATTCCGACATCTTTGCTAAGCATACTTACAATTTTGGGAAGATGAAAGGATTGATGCACTCTGTTGAAACTGGTGATCACCTTCCTATTCGTGTGAAGCCCTATCAAATCTAAAGTAGAAGAAGCTCAGGTTACCAAGGAGTGTATTAATTGTTGGAGGCTGGATTATTGAAACCCTCCAATAATCCTTGGGCATCCCCATTGTTATTGGTTAAGAAGAAAGATGGTTCCCACCGAGTTGTGATGTATTATTGCTGACTGAATGCTATTACTCGATGGGATTGTTATCCCTTACCTAGGATTGATGATTCTCTTAGGTTGTTAGCTGGATCCACCTATTTTTCGGCCATGGACTTAGCCAGTGAATACTGGCAAATCAAGTTATCACCAGAAGATCGTGCCAAGTGTGCCCTGATACCGTTTGAAGGGTTGTTTGAACCAACTCATATGCCTCAAGGACTAAGCAATGCCCCAGCAACTTTCCAAAGGGCCATGGACAGTATGCTACGGGATCTAAAGCTTACTTGTGTTCTGGTATATCTTGACAATATTACCATGATCTCCAAAACTTTTATCGAGCATTTAGACCATCTAAAAGAAGTTTAAGCCGAATTCAGGGCTCTTCATTAAAAATCAAACCCTCCAAATGCTCATTTTTTCAAAACGAAATGGACTTTTGAGGACATCAGGTCCCCTCTAAATGGATTCAACTCCTCTCGGATAAAGTTCAAGCCATCCAACAAATGCCTCCTCCCTCTTCTTTAAAGGATATTTAAGTCTTTCTTGGCATGGTTGGGTATTACCGGAATTTTATTCCCAACTTTGCTGATATGGCTGAACCTTTATTTTACCTATTGCAAAAAGGAGTGTTCTTCGAGTGGGGGTCAGCTCAAAAAAGAGACATTCAATTCTCTGCATACCGCCTTGATCAAGGCATCTGTTCTAATTCATCCCCAATTTGATAAGCCTTTCTTTTTACATACTGATGCAAGAAATGTCTCTATTAGCACTATCTTATCTCAGTGTGATGAAGAGAAGAATGATCATCCTGTTTTTTTCTATAGCAAAAATTTGTCAAAGGCTGAACAAGATTATAGTGTTACTGAGTGGGAATGTTTGGCTAAATTTAGCAATCAAGCACTTCCATCCCTTCTTATATGGTAACCATTTCACTGTTATTACTGACCATTCCTCCTTATGATGGTTTCAGAACATGAAGGATCCTGATGGGAGGTTGGCCCGTTGGGCTTTATGGTTGCAAAATTTATGATTTCTCCATTGTTCATCACTCAGGGGCTCAGCACCAAAATGCTGATGGGCTGTCCTGACTGCCTATTCTGACCTTTGAACCAGAAACAGAAGAACGCTTATACAATCTTATTGGACGACCTGAGTTATGGGATCAAGAAACTGAAGAGGATCAAGCCTTTCTAAAATCAATTACCAAAGATACTATGATTCAAGATGGAGCTTTGTAAAAAAGTTAAATCCAAGTGGTTGCCCTTTCTGCATCCCAACTCTAGATTTCATGCTGTCATGGAAGGACATGAGCAAGTAGGCCATAGTGGGTTAAAGAAGACTCAAGGATGGTTGAAGACTCAATACTATTGGAACAACATGACTGAGTTCATTTGAGAGACCCTTGACTCATGCCTTATCTGTAAAAGCCATGAAACTACCAACCATACATATCAACATCAAGTTATTACCCCAACTAAGGCGTTTGAGATGGCCAGCATTGATGTTGTAGGTCCTTTTCCTCAGGGAGCGAATGACAGTCAGTATATCATTATAGCTGTCAACCATTTAACCAAATGGGTTGAGGCCATTTCCATTGCTACCCCTTTGGATAAGACTACAGCGTTATTCCTATATCAGCATATTATTTCTCAACATGGGTGTCCCAAGGTCCTTATGTCAGATAATGGGACTGACTTCACCTCACAATTTATATGGGAGTTATCCAAATTATTTAACACTACTCAGCGATTTATTGTCCCATATAATATATCTACAAATGGGGCCATTGAACGAGTTAATGGGACCCTGGTCTCAATTTTAAGAAAGAGGATATCCACTGACCTGACTCAGTGGAATTTTTATTTGCCTAGTGCCTTGTTTTCTTATTGGATAAGCTACCACCGCATTATCAAGATGTCCCCATTTAAGTGTATATATGGGCGGGATCCTTCAGTCCCTTCTAGTGTTCAGACAATCCTTAAAGAAAGTATCCCAGGAAATTATGATTTAATTATGAGGTATTTGGCTGACAAGATTATCCGTCTTCAGGCTCAAGCAATGAATTCAATTGAAACAACCACACAAAAAGAGACTCAAAGAAGCAATCAACACAAACCTGTCTTACCTGAATACCAGATAGGGGATTATGTTATGTACTATCATTCTTGGCCTGATGGGCGGACTGAAAAGTTAGGAACTAATTGGTCTGGTCCCTATAGAGTTATATTTCAAAAAGGATTAGAGTATTTGATTGTTCATAATGATACTGGTATAGTGGTAAATCATATTCATCCTAGGTAAGAAGTCGTCCTCCACTGTGATCAAATCTTGAAGGGGAAGTGTCAGGATTTCACTGAATTCTCATATCTCCAAAAATCCTCTTCATCAATTCCCCCAACATCATTGAAAGGAGTGAGCAATATATCTCCATCTATCAAGGTTAATGATCAATCTAATCCCAATCAATTGATTGATGATTCAGTTGCACAGAGATTAATTCGCTCAGATAGATTATGAACTGCTAAAAAGCCTATAAATATTCCCTCTTTTTGAAAATAAAAATCAGGTCAAATTATAACATGTATTTCCATTTAAATTTATCACCTTTTTGGAGAATCCACCCAGTGTAACTTTGAGATTCAACCTGCCCCATTGGAAGTGTAATTCAAAACTTCCAGAAACAGTGTGCAGTGGAATTAACACCGCATTTTTATTAAATTCAGGGCTGATTGTGGCATATGCCCGAGGCCCAGCATGTCATGTGGCCCCATTTGGGACCACAGATTGTAAGATGGAGTTGGAGCCAGAGGCTGCCAAACCGTCCATCAGCTCCTTGTGGAGCACTTCAAGGGGGAGGTGGGTGGGCAAGCCAGCAAACTGAACCACCAAGGTGGTGTCCACTGGGAGCTGAGTCTGAGTTGTGGGGAGAGGGGTGCCCTGGAATACCAGGGGCACAGTTGCTGCAGTGGCAGCATCAGCTTTGCAGGTGAAGCCGAGGTCAAAATACCCCTTGTAGGGGTGGAAATCTATAAAACTGGCGAGTTTTATCACCGCCTGTGCCATTTTGATAATGGCTTAGTTGTGGTATGGGAATAGTTTCCCATATTTGACCCTTAGGCCGTAGCACATGTTGCTCTGGGGGAGCACAAGGGGGCAGCGAGGTACTGCTTGGGTATGAGAAAGGTGGGCGTCGAGGTCCTTGGGTGGAACAAATTGACCCATGGGTTTGGAGTGACTGGGGTGAACCAGTCCTAGTGCGTTTTCCTGCTGGATGGAAAATGTCAAGGGGAGTTTCACCGCTGCCGCATGATGGAGCAGCCGGTGGGAAATCTGAGGACATTGGAGCAAAACTACTACAGGCAAATTCAATTTGTTTTATTGATTCATGTAATCTTGCTCAGAAAGTTATGCTGAGCGGAAAGAAAGTCTTTTAAAAACTATATATTAGATTTTATACTTTATTTATATTATTAGAAGATGAAGTTGCTTAAAGCACCATTGCAAGCTCATTCATATACTATAGAAAGGGAACCTGGGGAATATGCTTGGGGAAGAACTTTTCTTTCTCGTTGCAATCACTTTTGAAACCTATTCAATTCAAGTCTGAATCTAGTTTGATAATCTCACAGAGGAGATTAGTCTGCGCCCATGTCAGGGAGCAGTTGGGCAAGTAAGGCAAGAGGAGCAGGTGGAAGGCCCGTGGCCTCCAACATTTGAAAACGCCCCAGAGAAACTGGTGGAATAGACAAAATTTTTAAAAACTGGCAATCACTATTTCCCCAGAAATACTCGCATGGCAAGCATGATGCAACCAGTACATCAACACGCCGCACTCTCAGCCACTTTTGTCAGTGGAATATGGAGTCCGCGTGTTTCTGGACATCCAACAAATGGCTTTATGGGAAAATTTTTTTGAAGATGTGCACACTTTTTTCCCGACTGTGGTGTACATCGCACCTCACTCCATGTCACGCGGTTGGCTGGACCTAGGTTTCAAAAACAAAGAGGCAGCAGATGAGGCTGCTGCGGTGCACGTAGTGGTCGACCTCCCCATAGGGCAATGGGTCATCAAAACCAAACACACCAGATGAATAAAATCAAACCAAATTTTCTCACGTTTGACTTTTTGCCTACTACAGTAAAATGTGACATTTTGGAACAACACCTGAAAGATGGTCTCGCTGTATATGGCGAAATACAATCTTTCAAAATGCAACGCTTCACGCTGATGCCACACCTGTGCACCGGCAAAGCCATCACAGTTCTGACCCCAACTGATGAGATTGCAAAGGACCTAACCCAGATCCCACACTCCACTTTTATTAGGATCAAAGGGCATACCACCCGGCCATTCCAGGTGACCGTGGACAGCGCGCCCCCCATCTGCACCCACTGTGATGCGTTCAGCCATAAGGCGCATGCATGCCCCACCAAGGAGGGCGTCACATTCCAAGAGCACCCCTCAGCAGCCATGGCCAGCGGAGAGGCGCACTACGAACCAACTGTAAGCACCAAAGAGGCTTTCCCGTGGGAAGCACAAGGCTGCTACCTACTGGTAAAGCCCATCTCCCCGCAAGAGTGGAAGAAGGCCAAGCAGGCCCACAGGGCCGCGGCCAAGGAAGCGGCCAAAGCCACCACCACTATCCCACACTCCCAACGCCAGGAGGACATCAAAACCTTCGCGGTGGAAGCAAATTGGGAATCCATCATCCAATTAGATAGGGAAACCCATGCCAATTGGGCCACCCGATCTGAGGATCTGATGGGGGATTCGATCTCACCCAATCATTGCAACCAAGCTCTGGTCAAAACTGACCTGGGGCAAATAAAACCAGAATTTTTTTTTGACCAGAACGTTGATGCACCACAATCACCTGCATCCACACCATAAAAAATTTGTCTGATGTCAGGGAAACAAAAAGCAAAGGCAAAAGCCAATGCAAACCTCTCTGCTAAAATCAACAAAAATCCTGATAGCGTTGCTGCTAACACCCGCGCTTCCATGAAGGCCCATGGGGATCTAGAGGAGGCTAGTGGGCCCAGGTGCCCGCCCCCTCGCACCTAAGGTGCAATGGGGATAACGTTCACTTTAGGGACGTTGAATATCGCAGGAATCAAGGCCTCACTGTCCCAGGCTAGGAAACTGAGTTTTTTACAACAAAATTTAACCGTGTATATCCTGGCCATCCAGGAGTCCCACTGTCCATGAGGTTCCGAGGAGACTTTGTTATTCATGCACCTATCATCCCTATCCTTTTGGTCAGAGCACTGTGGGGTGCTAGTTTGGAGAAACAATCTCTTCAAATTTGTATCATCAGAAACATTCCTAAATGGCCGAGTTCTCATTGTCACTTTCTTGTGGGCTGACATAGCGCACGCAATCATCAATATCTATGCCCCAAACAGTGCATGCGAGCATCAGGAATTTTTCTCGTTGGTCAAATCCCTCTCACTACCCCCAAACCCATTCATAGTTGGTGACATGAACTGTTGGCTAAACACACCAACAGACCAGTGGCCTTCCTCACCCCACGCCCCCCAGGGTCACGTAGAACTGCGCGTTCTAAAGGCCACCTTCAGGATAATGGATGTGCTACCATGACATGCCCCGCTGATCAAAAACATGACGCGCCCCCACGTCCACAATGGCTAATTAAGGTCCATGACCTGCATCGACCTTATCCTAATGCCAGCGAAATTCCAACCCCACATCTCCCACTTCAAAACAACAAAAATGGAATTCATAACCACTGACTGGTCTCGATAACCTACCACCTACCCACTACAGTGGCCAGGGCCCCACATTGGTGCAAGCTCCGCCCCCCCAAACTCGCGTCGCCAGGATTTTCCACTTGGGTGAAAGAAGCAACTTTGACAAAAGAGTTTGTAACACCGTTCTGCGCGGACCCCATCTCCACATGGGCAACCTTCAAAGAGGATACCATCTGACACTCTTGCCACCTCTCCTCCAGATGCTCACGAGCCACATCAGCAACCATTTTGTGCACTCTGGCAGAATTGGCACACCTGGAGTCCAATATCCCCACTACAGGATATAGCCCTGCATGGGGCCAGAAATGGGCAGAAGCAGCCGCCCACCTCAACGCGCTCAAAAGACAACACAAACATTAGGTTTGTGTTCAATACAGGGCCAAATGCATCACAAAGGGTGACAAGTGTACCACATACATTTTTAAAAAAAATTTCGCACCATGCCATAGCGTGGCCTGCACACAGGTGTGAAGATCGGACAATTCCACCACAGATATGCCAGCCAAAGTGGCAATCAAAATATAGAAGTATTACTCCAAGTCATACCGATCTGATCTAATTCAGCTGGCCAAAATGGCAGAATTTCTTGACCAAGCCCACATCTGCACCATTTCTTAATACCCAGAAATAATGAATTTAATTACTCCGAACAAATTATGGACAGCCATCCGCGGTGCACCTAACCAGAAATGCCCAGGCCCAGATGGCATCCCATATGAATTCTACAAAAAATACTTCAAATATATATCCCCACTACTTCTTGCTTCACTTAACCAGAGCCTTTTGGAAACGCGCCTCCTACCAGGAGGACATGAGGACTTTACGGTCACACTTTTCAAGAAAGGGGATAAGCTAGACTTAGCCAACTGGCGCCCCATTTCTTTAACTAACACAGACACAAAAATTTTAACAAAAATTATGGCTAACCATTTAGGGACTGTAGCAACTGCCACCATCTCCCCAGAACAATTCAGTTTCATACCCAGAAGGTCGATTTGGGATAACGTGCACTCTGTGGCTAATGCATGTCAGTCCACAGCCTCTGGGGCACTTGTATTCTTGGACCAACAGAAGGCCTATGATAGAGTAAACTGGGAATACCTCAGGGCCTGCCTCCATCAATTCCGCTTACCCCCTCGCTTCATCAACTGGGTGATGCTGCTCACGGAATCTGCAACAATGGCAGTACGTGGCCCTGGCTTCCTAACAGAAGTAGTCTGCCCTCAAAGGGGCTTGTGACAAGGGGACCCCCTCAGCCCACTCTTATACAACTTCAGCCTTGACCCACTACTGCGAAATGTGAATGCTCAACTAACTGGGGTCCATGTGCCAGGCCAAGCCCCAGTCAAGATGATGGCGTTCGCAGATGACTGTGTGGTTGGGGTGTCTGATAAAAAAGATGCACGTGCACTTAAAGCTCTCATCCAGGAGTATTCCCGGGTAAGCAATGCTGCACTGAATGCTTCCAAAACCGAAATCATCCTCCTTGGTCAAACTCAGAACTGCTGGGCCCCAGCAATTAGTTCGCAACCTGGCCCATCTGCTCACCCACGTCCTCGCCCTACCAGCTCAACACACATCGCCCCACTAGTGCTTCCCTTCATGCCACGCCCTACCATAGGACCGGTACACCATCTGGGCGTGTGGGTGGAGGCAGGCGGATACGCGTCAGCAGTAATGGAGAGCCGTATTCTTGACAACATGAAGAAATGAATCGCCTCTCTCAGAGCCCACCCTACTTCCCTTACTGGCAGGGTTGTTTTAGCTAACTCTATGCTCCTCTCCAAAGTCTGGTTAGGAGCCCACACCATCCCCTTCTCCCCAAGCTTCTTCAAATCCTTGTATGCCCTGCTGCAAGGATGGCTTTGGTCAGGCCGCCCTCCACCAGTATGGCTAGAGGTCATGTTTGGCCCTCACCATCAAGGTGGCATGGGTCTGCTCGATATCAGAGCCCATGCTGCCAAGATCTTGGGTACCTAGATAGCGGCCATCACCGCCCCTACGCTCCCCCCCCAACACTGGTCCCGCGCGGCCCACTCCAACTTCTCATGAGCCTTGGGCCTCAACAACCCATCAAACCCACACTCCCTGATGAAATACCTCGCTTAACACCCATCGGCCACAGGCCCTCACAGGACTAAAACCCACTACAAACGAATCCTCCTCTCCATGCGGAGCGCTGAGCGGAGAATTTGTATTAGCGGACACACAGCCCAGAGAGGCCGCCCCTCCCCTCAGTTCACACAAGAGGTACAGGGGCTACCCATCCATGATGGCGTGATCCCCATTCGACCCCATGTCCTATCCAGGGTGGACTACCTGGACATGATGGACATCCCTTACTCCATTGAGACCCAAAAAACTATCTGGAAATACGCACACCATCCTCTGTTGCAGCCTCAAGTCCGCTCTCATGTGTGGCGCTTCCTGAGGTGGGTGTATCATACAGCTGAGCGCTCTAACGCTTTACACTCATCCTGTGTCGTGTGTGGCCAGTATGGAACGCTGTTCCACCGCCTGGAGAAGTGCCCCACCTCTAACGTGATATGGCGCGAAGTTTGACGTCTGCTGGGCCAGGATCAAACGCATCCCTTCATTCTGTCAAGGAATATGTTTGCTCTACCAATGGCCTCCTCCCTTCCACCCTCCCTCCATGCTTTGGTGGTTGCGATCGCCATGTGGACCATCCACACGATTGTCTTAGATGCCATTACAGGCTCCACCCCCACTCTCCCAGAAGCTGTCCACAGCTCCGGTCTCATTTGGTGGACCACTTTCAAGTGTGGATTTTTGGATACCTCCCACCGCGTCGCCGACAGCTGGTCTCCTTCTGGTTCCCAGTCTGGTTCATCAAATCAGCCCCCTTCCTCCACACGTGTTCAATTGTGGCTACGGCCCCATCACACGTTTCCTCCCCCTTTCCATAAGTGGCGTTCCCGCTGGCAACAAGAGATAGCATCGCGTCTCTGGGGTGCCTTTCCTGGTAAAAAGTTTTGTCTTTTGAATTATATTCGGAAGTGTCCGTCCCATGGTTGGCCTTCCCCACAATAGATTAAATTAATCAAATATGCTTGGGGAAGTTCCTGCTGAGCCATTGGGCAACTTAGCCCTTAGTGGGTTGATTCTGAGAATCTTGGCCTCCAAAATTTTTGTCTAGACCCATTCTAGAGCATCTGACAAGTATTTTAGCCAATTAAAAGTTTGTCTTGAGCTATAAATTAACTTAATACTATCAACCTTTGATTAATTTTTAAATTTACTAAATTTTGGTCAAGTAATAACATTCTTGCCGTAATATCATTTATGAAAGTTTACATTTAATTTATTTTTTGTTCAATCTTCAAGGGGTGAGTCATCATAACCTGCCTGTTTGGCCTTAGTATTCCCCTTAGGTGAAACTAAGGCTATGTGACGGTCAATGCTATTCCTGACCGCATAGGCTCATGGTTGGTTTATCTATTTTTGCCCCAACTAGTCAATCTTCATCCTCATACTTCTTGTTCCTGGTCACTTTCACCTCCTCTGGAATGTGCTACCAAGCTTTTACTTAGGTAGACACCAGCGCTATTAAAAACTTTAACTATAAGGATCTTGCAAAAGCCTTAGACCTACCCTTTTAGGGTGGCTAATCTGTAAAGGGCGGTGCATCTAAAGTCATTCATTAATCACAAAGTGCTGTCCCTAGTCACTTTCAGTGAAGGCAATGGATGATTTGTGAAGACCTTCTATATGATAATTTAGCTTCTGTATTTTTTGTTTTGGTTGTACGCTAGTGGTGGCGTTTTGACATCTGTACAACTCTCACAGATGCAACCATACATGCAAAACTTCTAAGGGGAGATACTATTAACATTTTTTGCCTGTATTGAAGCATCATGGTGTCGCCAAGGAAGTGGGAACTTTCTCCCAAGGCTGGTCTTGCCGCTATGCACCTAGCTATAAATCCTGCTCCCTCAACTAGCCTACCTGAGTGTATCAGAGCTTATGCAGACATGTTTGACTCCTCTAAAGCTCGCCTATTGTCTGCGCACACAAAGTTTGACTTTGAATTTAAGCTGCAAGTTGACTTTGTTAAAATATTCTCACCTATCTACCCCCTATTTTTAAGAGAGGAGGCGTCCCTAGATGTTTGTGTTACTAAACATTTTTAAATGGTCAGATCTCTAATTATTTTCATTTGCTCCCCTTTGTTATTCAAAGAGAAATCAACCAACTCATTAAAACCTTGCATTGATTATGAATCTAAAAAATGTAATGATCCCCGCCCCCATTCAATGCCCCTTAAGCAGCAAATTTTTCGCTATTCTGAGAAGGCCAGAGTTTTTAACATGCTAAACTATTTGAACGCCTTCTATCAAATCAGCATAAAGGAAGTTCAGGAATGTTTGACCACTTCCTTACAAGGAAAGATAATTACCAGTTCATGACATGTTCTTCTTTCTTTTAGCACTAGTGGTGCCCAACCCAAAAAGGGAAGCAGCCATGCATCTTTATTTGCAAATGGTCCAAACAAAGAGATCATCAGAAATGAAAAAAATTCTAATATGGCACCTCAGCAAACAGCTTAGGAAACCATACAGTAGGTGAGGAAGCTTTGATTAACTTTTGTTCAGTGCCTGCTTTAGCTGGCAGACCATGGAGAACAACATTGGGCTAGGAGCATTGGCAACATGTGGCATAAGGAGGCGTAATTGTGTGTTTTCTTTGTTAATGAGGTTGGAAGTGTCTATTGCCTCAACATATTAAGCAAGTTGATGTTCAGCAAAAGTGATTAGAGCAGGCACAAAAGCGAATGACTTGATGCTCTGGTGGGTTTTGGGATAATTGGGGTTGAAAAAGGGAAGTTTTTTCTTCATCAATGCAAGCATGGCTCTCACCAAAAGCTTTCTCCTCAACTTCATACTTCTCATCTTCCTCAAAAATATGGGGAAAATTGGGGATAAGAAATACCCTCAATAAAGGGCTCCATCACCCCATGAAGTTGCTGATGAAGTAGGGTGTTGGAAGTGGAAGCTTCAGCCTCAACTACCATTTATTAATATTTCTTATAAAATTAAAAACCATTTTAAGGGCGAAAATGGTGGGGACACAAATTGCGAGGGTCAACGAAGAACTCCTCCAAAGCAAAATCTGGCTTCACAGGATATGACTGTTCATCCTAATTAATCTATTTGAGAGCCTCAAATGGATTGGATTCATCCAGCACTGAGCCAGCCACCAGAATTGGGGCAGTGGTAGGAGCTGACTGGTAACATGCTGTTGACCACAACAGCTCACTGAAACTAGTTCAGCCATCAACTCAGGGTTCCATAATCTGGTCAAATTATTATTAGATTTTTAATTTTATCTTTAGATTGGCCATCGCTTTTGGAGGAGCGCCAAATTGCACCAGGGGCATAAGGATTGAGCCTCATTTGAAAATTGAAGTGAAACGGCCGCTGGCCCAACCCCCAAGGGAGGATGTAAGTCATGAAGACCAGCCCCTGAAAATGTATAGAAAAACACTCCTCATGGACAAAAAGAGGTCTAAAGGCCCAAGTGGAACGCTATAACAGTTGAGCAACTTGCGCATGTGGTAGAAGAGCACTGGGTGACCACTCTTCCCCCCAAGGATAACCCGTTCCCTTCCCTTACCACCTCCTCAACCCTAGTAAGTTTAATAGAGAGGGTCTGCAGAGAGATTGCGCATGCCAGGGCCATGGGCAGGCCCCTGGGAACCCCCACTCTCCAGGCAAACTATGTCAAAATTTTTAGAAAATAGTCTTCACCAACATCGGAGCCCAGTCTGCAAATTCTGGTCTGGTGGAGCTGTTCTGGACTGGACGGTGCCAGAAATCAGGTTGTGGAATGATTTGGATTTTGAACCAGACACTAATTGACTCAGACCAGTTGCCCCAACTCTCTGGGATGGATCTGGAAAGTTTGGGTCATGTAAATACCCAAGTGAGATTTGGACCAGGTCCCGAACAACTCAGCCCAGGGGCCCCAGCCTCCCAGGACAAATCTGGAAAATCCAAAACATGCGAACAGGCCAATTCAGATGATTGGAGTCCAGATTGGCACCAAAGACTTGGTTTGGTTGCAAAAATGTGGAAAAATTTGCAACTTAGTTCAATTTTTGCCAAAATTCTGAACTTTCCACCACCCCCTCCCCGCCAGCCAACCAAATCCCATCGCTGAACCCTAAACAACCAGTCTCATAATAACTCCTCTATGTGAAACACACAGTACTTAAGGAAACTTCCCTTCTCAGGGGTGGTTGTCAGTTCATTCTCTTATCTTCTTGCACTTTTGCTCTCTATAAACCATAACTACCATATTCAGCTTGCCACTGCCTCTGTCCGCTCTACTTTTAATTAAAAATTTTACTGATTGATTTTGCAAAGCATGCTGTCACCCAATTCCTTATCCCAATGTTTGCTGACTGGATTTTTTAAGAGAGTATCTGTAACTCTTTAGTTCCATGAGAGGTGGTGCAGGATGCACATACACATCTCCAGGGAACAAGCATTTAATAGAATGGGGAACATGGCACCGTGCAGGGGCCCAGAGCTGAAGAGAACCAAGGCAAGGGTGTAAATTGCGGTATACAGGATTAGATAACCAAGAAATATCAACACTTGGGTGGATCCCTAGGGGTGGAAGGCGAGTCAGTAAGGGCGTATGGCTACCAACCTGAAGGTTGCGGGTTCAATTCCTGCCCTTTGCACATCAATCAGGGTGCCAGCCAAAGGAAGCTATTGGCGGTTAGTAGGTCTAATAACACGAAAACCTTACCCATGATGTAACCAGAAAATTTGAGTCCCAATCTGGAGGTGGAAAAACTTTCTTCAGTGGAGTTGACCCTGTTCAGGTTTCATGTCATTTCTTTCTTTCTTTCAGTAATGCCTGTCACCTGGTTGGCTTGCCTCGGTTAAATAAAACACTTGGGTGGATCCCAAAGGGGAGTTCATCATCAAGTGTAAATAGGTGCTAGGAGGCTTGGGTGCCTTAATCTGGAGGGGACCAGGGCAGCCCAATTGTGCACTGGAAACTTTAGTTATTTGAGATAAAATATAATATTCCATGTTGTTTAGATCTCCTTGAAGAGGTCTGCACACAGGTTCATCCATAGAACCATAATAATAAGAATGTAAGTTAATGGAAAGGTTTAATGCAAAAAAATTAACGATAAACGTAGGTCATAAGTGGGCATATCTAAAAAACCTTGGGGAAATTCTGGGTGAGCAGAAGTGGTTCCAAGCCTTGGTGCACCAATAGGCGCATGCTTCTGTCCAAAAGGGTAGCAAACTTTGAAAACGACCTCACTTAAGTGATTGATTGATGTTGTACTCAACCTGAGATCATAATTTCATAAATGGAACAGTTTTGAACCCCCATTTCCCAATCAACCTGATTGTCCCATCATCATTCATTATGTAGCTTGTCCATTTTAACGCCTGAGCCGAGACAAAGGTTGGCGTTTTTTACCTTACTTGTTTCAACCTGGGAATATTTGGCTTGTACCCAATGTTGGTCCAAGGTGGGCTTGAGGTCAGGAAGGGCCTGATGCTTAACCATCAGGACCTCCTGCCTCCCAGCCTTATCCTTGGGGTTGGTGCCTATAATCAGTTCATGTAAACATGATAGGATTATCCAGTTGCTTGATCCTGAGACGCAGTGGCGGATTGTATATGCAATAAACCAGATCACCCCAGATGATTAACCTGCTTTCTCATTCAATATCGCACATCTATCTAATGCAAACCTTCCCATCCATTCTACTGCCGAATTTTCCAAAGCCACACCCTTAATGGAGCAGCACCAAAGCGGCCCTGTCACACCGCTTGCAGACTCAGAGTCCATACCTGGCCCACCTGCTGATGGTTCAGCCCACCTGCGGGGTCTGGAGAGCCCCATTCAGGGGAAGCTCAGCCCCAACCCCCTTATAAGGTCACATCCCCCTCTGATCTCACCCCTGATCGCATGGCAGCCCTAGTGTTGCCCCTTGATGGCGCACAAGCTCAATTGTTTGAATCTGAAGGCCAACAACCATGAACCCTGGAGAATTGCCATCCTCCCTGCCTCTCCCACCCTTGGGGGTTGCCCCCGCAAGTCTTGCAGTTGCCCATTGCAATCATCTGGTTTGCCTTGGGGGCCTTTGGTACATTAAAAAACTTTTACTTTCCTGCCATCCCCAATAGAACTCCACACCTACAAGTTGCTCAGACTGCTGTGCCTATGGCATTCTGGGCTCTCCACTGGGTGCTCATGCACCCAGATTGGGAGTCCAGTCTAATTCACTTTAATTAACTGAGGCAAGATGACCAGGGGACGGAAATTACCAATGCTCAATGTGCAAAATAATCTGAACAAAAGAATCGAATGGACAAAAAACTAAAAAAATCAACCAAAATAAACTCCAATCAAGTGGGGAGCGGAATATCACTAACCCATCATGGCAGAGGTTGAGGGTGGTTGGGACAGGCGACACTTCAACCAACATATTCAGCTGGTCATTATCACTGTATTCGTTGTATATGCAGACAAAAGCAGAGAGCCAGGGTGTGGGGGCATCAGCATGGTGTGGGTAAATGTGGATAAAATATTTGTTACCTTCCTCAAGATCAGCTTGGTTATATAGCTAAAACAAATTCCGCTACTTGGTGTTCAGCTTGAATGCGGGCTTTAGGAAGTTGGGAATATTTGGTGAGACTTTGTTGGGTGATTTTAGCAGATGGGTCAGAACTTGCTAATTGGGACACATGCATGACCGCATTTGTGGCTTAGTGGCCAATTTGGTTATTTCCTCCTGTGCTGCTTTGGGGAAATCAGGGGTACTTCAATTGTGCTCAGCCCTTGGTGGAATTAATAAACAGATTGAGTCATCGCTTTGCGTAGGATTGGGCAATGGGGTGAGGCCACCACTGCTAAGGGGATCTGTTGGCCACTTTGGTAGGGGATGTCATTGGGTTTAGAAGTGAATCGCTTAGGTGATGGATTTGTCAAAATCAGAATTGTATATTTTTTCCAAACACAATTGAGAGGGCCAATAAGCTCACTGGAGTCCTCATTGGTGACAACGTTACCTAATTTGTCAATCTCAGCCAATAATTTCCATGGATCTTGGTTCATAGGGATAGTGGATGGAGAATTTGTGTGGGCATAAATCAAATGGGATGCTTGTGTTTGAATAATGGTCCAGGCCTGTTTCTGATTGGTGTGGGTAATATTAGGTGGGATAATGTGGGTGGGTTTGGTGAAGGCTAATTTTTACTCTGGTCTATCGAATGAATATGTTGAGCAGGAGGGGGAACCAAAATGCCCCATTTGGAATCTACCAAATATGGTTCAGAGGCCACACCAGAGGAAGTGGCTTGGAGGCAGGAGTTTTTGGAATGGTTAATTCTGAAACAGAGGGGGCAAATTTGGTGACAATTATCAAACTGAGCCCAAAAGAAATGCTCAGGCGATGCAGTGATACAAGCATGGGAGATCTGTTGGGCTATAGCAGGGTGGTGCGGGATTATGGTGGCAGTGCCCTGAGGTACATATAGGAACTCTTCTCCAGATGGACCATCAAAACAAGGTTGGTCTGTGTCCTATAAGACATAAGCCCGCCATCAACTGGTCATATAACAGCTGGGGTGGTAGGTGAGATGGGAGGGATGCAAAGGACACCACCAATGTGGTGTCTGAAGGAAGGCGTGTTCAGGTGGTGGGAATAAGAGTATTTTTGAGAATTAGGGGAGTAGAAGTTGCTGCTGCAGCATCCTCCTTCATTTGGAACCCAATATCAAAATAGCCCTTAAATGGGAAGAAATTGTTAAAGTCAGCTGGTCAGATGCATCCATGTATACTTTGATAATTGCTTTGTCAGCAAATGGTAACAAACGCTCATAGTCAACTCTTAGGCAAGATTGGATGTTAGAATGTGGGAGGGCAAGAGGATGGGGGCGAGAAGGATGCATGCGCGCCAGGTATAGCAATAAGCCCATGGGGGGACGAAACGGCCTGAAGAAAATGGTGGGCTATTAGGCCCTATTTTAACGTGTTTCCCCACAGGGTAGAAAACGCTAGGTGGTGGAGCACTGCTACCCCACATTGGAGCAGCAGGCGACGGATCCACAGTCATTTTTGGAAAATGGGCGTAGCCAGATGACAGTGGAAAATTAAACGTTTTTTTAATAAAATGCGCTCAAAGTGTGATAAAGTAGAACGAGAGCCCAGTCTAATTCTTATCAGCCAAATCCATGACAGAGGAGCAGCGGAAGCGGCGGAAACAGAAAACATAGAGTACTTGCACTTCAAGTGGTCAAGCTCAAAGCACAAGGAGCACATGGCGCAGCTGTTTTTGATGCGTGCCAAGAATGGGTGATCAGGGGTAGATCTGATTACAATGCAGGGGGAGAATTGCAATAAGGGTATTTGTGATGATTTGGGTGGATCATTGCAAAGGTGCAAGGCCCTGCCAGACAATCTGCCCAATTTGGAACCACGAATTGCAACACGGGGTCTGCGCCCTAAAAAACCAAACTTTATCATGAGCTCATGGTGGAAGCATTCAGGGGAGAGATGAGAGGGCAACCTAGCGAAATAGACCACCAAAGTGGCCTCATCAGATATCCAGGTTCAAAAAGTGGTGAGAAATTATTTTAAAAATTAATTGCAGCTTGGCTGCTGCTACTGCATTGGCTTTAGAACGGAATCTGAGATCAAAGTACTCCTATTTGGATTTTTGCCCACCTTGTAGCCTGCTAGATTGCCATGGATTACTAAGAGGATAATTCCCTATGGCAAGTAAATTGGATATCAGCTGACCACAATATCAGGCTAATAATGTTTGGGGGATTTTAAGTAATTTGCTAGGTTCAGATTCATTGGGATCAATATGGGTGAATGATTAAGGTCTCATTAGGAAGAGTTACCAGCAAAATGGGGCATCTGATAGTTGATTAATTACTAATTATTAGGTGTTTAATTAAGATTGGATAGGTTTCATCACTGATCAATTGGGAATTTAATGAGCAAATTGTGAGGTGAGTGATGCCACCTGCAACTAGAGAATCAATCATTTGGTTTGCAATCTGCCATAATGGGTAACAATTTCCATTACCTAAGCAGGTCGCTCACTAAATATGGTTGGTTCGCTGGGATCATGTGGTAAACATTAGGGACATGTTTTCTGATTCTGCCCATTTTAGGTCTTGAGGATGTCCAATGAAGCAATACTAACCATATGGAGAAGACTATTGCTAGTGAGATGTTAAAGGGAAGTTCAATGGCAACGGCTGCTGTTTCATGGCTGAGGTGCCAACTGAGGGTTGGGCGCCAAATTCCCTCTATAAATTCCCCTGATAATTCAAATTTATAATGAGTCAATTTTTAACAAAATTTGATATTGGTTTTAGTTCTATTTATCTTCAGGAAATTATTGCTTATGTGCTTTTATTAGGGACTCTTTTGCAGGATAAAGAGTAAGGATTGAGGATCCTTAGAAGAGAAGCTAAAATTAGATGGGAATTGCTGTGGACTCCGTGAGACCAAAAGAAAGGCTTTGAACTTAGGGATCTGAGCGTGAATCAAGTTAGGGGGTAAGGGTATAAGTCCATACTGACGACATCAAAAGTATTTCATGTATAAGTACAGGGCGAGCGTTTGACAAGACCAGGTTATCTATTCAACTACAGATAATAGTCTTCATACTATTTTTTTAGTACTAGAGATAATAGTCTTCATACTATTTTAATCAAATATCATCTATTACAAGCAACGCAAATTGTGCAGATACCAAACCTGTGCAGTTAATCTTTGGGGGCTATCAGTCTTGAGAAATATTGAAAACCCCTAAGTTTTTAACAATTGGTGCTCGCTACAGGGGCCAATAGTTACCAGTCTTTAACAATTAAGGAATAGTTCCTAAATTTTAACAATTGTTTCTCAGTACAGGGAGCAGTTTAGGATACACCTGTACAAGATGTCTTACAAGGATGAGTTAAGAAAACTATGGACAGAGTTGGCAACTGTCAACAAGAACGCCTCAAATTCTGTGAATAACAAGAATTCGCTTTCTTGGAGGAAAGAGTTACCAGGATCAGAGAAGGAGTTAAAGGTGTCCTTAATCTTGGCAATGAGTTGCTAGGGAAAGTAACTTCATTAAAGAAAAAGGAAGGAGACCTTCTTTGAGAAGTTTTATTCCTGAAAACTGAATGTGAAGTGGATCATGTTTGATTGCACGCATTCAGCGCAGACATAGAGTGTCTAATGAAGCAAGTCAAAGAGTTGAAGACTCATAAATGAAAATGTGAGCCCTATGCAGTGACTGACGCTGAAGAAAGGACCCCAAGAACTCCAGTTAGGATGTTGACTATCCTAAGAAATATGCTGACCACATTTGCAGTCATTTTGGAGATGACTCCTGATGTCACTCCTCAAATCAGTCAAGTAGCCAAACCAAGAGTGGTGGATAGAGAAACTTTAAGAGGAATTTAGAGCCACGCAAAAGTTACCCACATTTCATCAGGATAATGCCCTGCATTTTTCTGATCATATGACATGACAATATTCAGGTACAGCAATCGGCATTAAGCTTTGATGGTGATGAACTGTTTGGACACTAATTGTCAGAACTTGATGTTACCCCATCTAGAGGGTGATAGCTGGTCATACTCGGAGGCCAAGGCTGTCATAATGAAATAATTTGGAAGTCCCAAATGTATGTCAAAGCGCAAACAGGAGCTTATGGGAATCCAATTCCAGAAAGATGAGTCCTTAGCAAGTTTCGCCAATCAATTCTACCAAAAATTGCAGATTTTGGCCAGAGCAAAAGCACTGGATGATTTTGATGCATGGATCGTGCTTCAAGCAGCCCTTTGGCCCTATCATGATTTACATCAATTGAAGCCTTCTTGTTTGCAACTAAGATTACCACCTGAAGATAGTAGATCATTTTAAGATATTAGGAGCTACATTCGATGCCTCTAATAGAAGCTTCAAACTGAGTCCAGTGCGAAATTCAAATCCCTTTGAAGTGGACTGAGAGCGCTAAGGATTCCAATAATCAAACCGCGCCAGGATATACGCCCAAGGAGTTCAAGTGGACCAATAAGAAAGATAAATGCTGTTTTCAGTGCAAAGGAAAAGGACATTTTGAAGTTCAATGTAAGAAGCCAAAGGAACAGATCAATGTGGTCCAGACAAAAGAGGCCAAACCCACACCAGAGTCAGGTAAGGGCCCACAGCTAGTCAGGGAAAAATCTAGAGTTGCGTATAAACTCATTGACCTGATATCTTGCATAAAGTAATTGACATTAGTAATCTGATCATCGATGATGATTCACAGGATCAATTGTATCAAGTGTCCAATTTGGATGTCAATGCAGTAACCAGATCTGGAGCAAAGGGGATTGACCCCAAAGTAATCAAGGAAGTTGCTCGGCTGTATGTGTGACAACTAGTGGACAAGATTCAAGCTGCAGAGAAACTGGATGAGTTAACTGAGGTCAAACTAGATGAGGCAAACCTGTCTATCCCCCTAGCACAATTAAGGAATTGTTTCCTGATCTATTGGCGCAAAGTATTCATACACTTAAGTCAGCAAATAATTCCACTATAAACTCAGTTAATATGATTTTACAATACTCCAAGTGTATATATATTGTTACACTGGTTAAAGTACAGTTGTAGGTGATAGTTGATAATAGAGCGCCTATTAACATTGTCTCAAATAAGCTGGTGAAGAAGATGAGAAGCTCGCCTGAACTGGAACACAAGAAAGAATATGGGACAACTGTGCCAAATACAACTATTTTCTGTGAAGTGTATAGTGCTTTGCCACTCTAATTTTGGATCTTTAGTGGTATTCTCTCCAGCAATATTTTTGGCCAACCAAAACTATGCTATTCCGATTGGCATGGAGTTTCTATGAAAATATGGAGATGAATGTAACTTTGAAGATAATAAAATGACCATATTGGGTCAGACGTACCATTAGTTTATCAGTAAGATGGGGAAACTCCACTGACAAGGAAGAATAATTTCATCAATCAGATCTACAATAATGGCATTGTCCCAGATTATTACCAATTAGTTGTCCAAAAGTGACAAGGAATGCTGACAGAAATCCTGTAAAATTGGGGAATATCGTTGAGGATGATGAATCTGAGGACCATACTACCAGGATCACAGATCCTAAATGACACAAGATTGATGTTGGAGATACCTGAGCTGCTGTATGGAGAGATCAGAAGCCCCTGGAAGAATTCCAGAGTAGAGCCTTGAGCGGCTCTTAGAATAGTTATGCTGGGCCATGAAGAAATCTGAGTTCTCCTGAAGAATTTGATTAAAAAATGGTAATAGTTGAGAAGAATCACTCATCAAATTTGTTAATCTTATCCTGATGGCAGAATTGAGAAAATTACTCAATTTTGGGACCCTCAACGAGATGGGATTGCCAGCAGGGGTTACCAAAGGCATCAATATATTAATCAATTGAGAGAAACTCGCTGATTTAATGGACAGACAGCAGAAGGAGGTTCTCAAATTATTTGACAAGTATTAGGAAGTATTTTTCCAGGATGACCACCATTTGGGATGTGCAAGGAATTTCATCCACAAAGTTGACACTGGGGAAAATTTGCTGATATAGATGTGACTGATTTGATGGTCAAAGGTGGCTTAAACAGTAATGGTAGAAGAGATCAGCAAGCTAGTGAAGCATGGGCTTCTAGTTCTGTCATCAAGTCCCTGGGCGAGCCCTATCCTGATCATGAAGAAGAAGGATGGCTCTAATCGGGTGGTGATCAATTATCAGAAGCTGAATAAGATAACGAAGAAGGATTAATATCTACTACCACAGATTGCCAATGCATTAGATCGATTGGTAGAAGCGAAGTATTTCTCCACAATGGATTTAATTTCAGGATATTAGCATAACGATTTTCCAATGGAGGACCAGGAGAAATGCATGATCATTACTGCGCAGGGGCTTTATCAACCAATGGTATGCCCCAAGGTCTATGTAATGCACCTGAAACGTTCCAGAGGGCCATGGAAGCCATCTTGAATGACCTGAAGTTGTCATGCGTCCTGGTGTACTTAGACAATATAAATGTGTTCAGTAGATTTTCTGACCATTTATACCACTTGGAAGAAGTCTTCAAGAGACTACCATGACTATCCTGAAGATTAAGCCAAGGAAGTCAACTTCTTTGAGAAATTGCTATATATCTGGGTTCATCATCACTCAGTGGACTGCAGCTGCAAGCCCAGAAAATTGAGGCCCTAGAGAAAATAGCTAATTCAAGAAGGTCTGAGATATCCAAGTGTTCTTTGAAATGGTAGGATACTACTGAAGGTTCATATGGGATCTTGTGATAAATGCTGAGCTCCTCTTATATTTGCTGAAGGATCCAAAAAGGATTCATTTGGAATGAAGAGTCCAAGTGATATTTTGATGGGTTACGCCAGTATTTGATAGATTCTCCATTATTGAAGAGTCTGAATCTCAATTGATAATTTATATTCCAAACTGATGCTTTGTTAATGGTGATTGGTGCTGTCCTGAGTCAAGTAGATGAGCGTCATGATTCTGATATGACTGGATGATAAGCCTTAAATAGCTAGGGCGGGTTGTGAAGAATCTGCCAACCATGTTATTAGTTACAATTATTTAAGTGCCTCTAGATGAGGCAATATCGGGCTATAACAAGTTGTTATTGAATCGCCTCCAAATAAGGCAATAAGGCCATGTCAACATTTGACAAGTACAAATTTAGATCTCTTGAAATTAGGGCGATAGAGAGCTGAAGAATAACAAGCCAAAACCTAAGAGAATCGGCCAAATAGAATAACCTAAGCTATGAGAGTGGTATCATCTGAAGTAGATGGTATATAAGCAAGATGGGCGATTTTAAGGAAGAGTTAGTTGGTAGTGGAGAGAGAGCGGAACAGCAAAGAGTTGCTGTATTTATAAAAATAAATTAAAAGTGTTGATAGGTTGATTGCTCCTATTTTATTATATTTTTAGTCTGTTTAGAGGACTGATAATCCTCAATAAGTCTGTCCCTTGCTCAGTGGGTTCAATCTGTGTGACTCTTACAGCAGATCTCAACGATACTGCCCAAAATTATAACAGTGGTGCTAACTACAGGGTGCCCATTGATCAACCACTAAGATCTTAAAATCTCCGGTTACTGGCTATGTTCATAAAGTCTGAGTTGCCTGGAAACCTTCACGAAGCGCTGCACCAGCCAATTATGAGAAACTCAAACTCACTTTAGACGCAGTACTCAAGAAACAGGATCAACTGCTTAAAGAATGTAATGCCATTATGCACAATGTTTTTATCTAACCGAGGAAAGCTGACCAGGGGACAGGCATTACCTAAAGAAAGAAATGACATGAAACCTGAACAGGGTCAACTCCATCAAAGAAAGTTTTTCCACCTCCGGATCAGGACTAAAATTTTTCTGGTTACGTCATGGGTAAGGTTTTCGTGTTATTAGACCTACTAACCGCCAATAGCTTCCTTTGGCTGGCACCCCAATCGATGTGCGAAGGGTGGGAATCGAGCCCACAACCTTCAGGTTGGTAGCCATACGCCCTTACTGACTCGCCTTCCACCCCCGTTATGCACCAGGTTGATAGCACGTTTAGTCAAATGCAATTCTGTGACAAAAAGACAAGTAACTCTTTAATCGTTTGGATGACATCACCAAATGACTGCAACATGCTGAGCAGAAATTGATTAGTACCTCACAGCCCTCTCATTGGGAAGAGGAGGGATGACAAGGGGGCACGATATGAGGAGGAATATGACTCTGGTTAGAGCTACTACACCCAGGATGGTAGCTCTGGATTTGAGTATGGGTTGGAGCACCAATTCCCTCAAGTGATGGCGGTGCTACCCATATCAGAAGGCTAAACTACCTCTGAAGCAGTGGACATCCCAGCTTCCGCTGGACCAGCTTCTTATTGAGAAACTGCTTTTGGATCTCGACCCATTCCTCAGTATGCCTCAAAAGTTGTGAACGGGATGAGGAGGTCAATATTACTAAGCTTCTTCCATTTGATTGAAATGGGAATATCTATGGCCTCTAAAACGGTTTGAATTTGCAGTAGAAGGCGCATTCAATTGATTGAAAGAAAAACTGTTGATATCTTCCTTGGATGTTGGAAGTGCTGAACAAGTCACCTGCTATCTTCCAAGCAGGTCGGTTACCTACTGGGATGTGAAAGATACCATGCTTTAACTGTTTGGGGACACCTCAAAAATGTTCTAGCAAAAGGCAGAATTCTTGATGATTGGATTCCGCTGTAATGAGACTCTCATGGAGTTTGCTGATTGATTTATGATGGAAGCTCACATGTTGATTGGGGCAGGATACTTAGTGGAAGCTGATGTATGCATTGCAATGACCTCCGCGGTGAAGCCATATCTTAAGCTTCATAATGTCATTTTGCCAATCCTGGATATTGATGTCCCCCTTCCCAGAATTGTACATTTTTGCGTCGCATATTTCCTAAATTCCCACTGCCAAATATGGAGCAGAAAACTACTGCCTCTGCTGTAACCTCTTATTCTGGAGAAAATGCTCGTCCATCTCATGTCCCACTTAGCAAACCTTGCCCTTACTATAATTCCGCGCCTCAACCTCAGCTGAATTTTTCTCAACAGTTTGACTCCCACCCTGGGGCTGCTTATAAAAATCATCAGCAACCTACCTACCAACCAGAACTTAGCTATGCCATATGCCAGCAAACATCTTACTGACCTGCCCCTAGTTACGCCAAACAACCCCAAGCTTTCTGATCTGGACCCTTCTACAAAAATCAAGGTTGGGCTCATATGGGGTTAGTTGCTATAAATGCGGTCACCCTGGCCACTTGGCTTAAATTTGCCCTAATCGTCATCTGCACTAAGTGCAACAAGATCAATACTACCAGGGAAAAGACTTAATGGAGTAGAGACGGGACTCTCTACCTCCACAATACCAACCCCAAACGTCCCTGAAGCAATAGCTGTATATCCAGTGGAAGTCCTTCAGAACAATGACAGAATTTTATATCAGCAGCCAGTTGAAGGAGTGAATGTAGTAACATGAGCTCAAGCCAAGGATGTGGAGGATGAAGGATCTTTGGAGCAACCAAAGCCATATGCCTGCCAAATTCTTGATCAAACTTCCTTAAGACGTTGGATTCTGCTGCGGATGCATTAACTCTGAAAGGAGTAAACATTGACCTTCCAGTATGTCACAAAATCAACAATGGGCTCCGCTAGTGTGCCAGGCCAACCAGTATGAAGACTGGTGGCCCTTTGCTGTTTCGCCTTCTTTGGCATACCAACCCCTACAAGTCCTGCATCCAACCCACCAACTAACCACCAATGGCTTCGCCTTTAGCCCCATGCGTCCTTAGTGTGTGCCCCGGAAAATCCTGCCCCCTTCCTGGTTGGCTCAGGCACTTCCGCGCTGCCCCACCCTTGTGACCCTTCACCAACCCATCTGGACATGCCCCGGCGAGTCCATCCCCCTTCTTGGGCGGCTATGGCACCTACCATGCTGCACCCCGCTAGGGTTGGTGGCTTTGAAGATCATCCGCTGGTAGCCAGACGGCCAGGTTCCTGCTGGTTCCTCATAGAGAGGAGGCATGGGAGCTGGCAGCGCCAACCACTCCAGGCGTGATCACCTGCGCCTATCGGGGATCTCCTATCCCAACTTCCCACTCTAGTTGCACTGAGCTACTTCAAACAAACAGGAGAGATGGGCAAACGAGAGATGATTATTAGGAGGGAATGAACGACTAATTTATACTACTTTCAGGGCTACTGCGTCAAAGTGCTCTTTGGTCAATCAACTATCAGAAAACCCATTGGCCTCTTGATTCCAAACCTTTATCAGATCATAAACTTTATTCATTCATACTTATAGCGATTCCCTCCAGATCTGCTCATCTGATCACTGAATATTAAATTAGGTCAATCCATCCTCAGCATAAGTTGCTGGTCAATCGTATATAAATTTGCAATTGATTAGGACTTTGGGCATCCTCAGCATAAATTGCCGATGCTCTGAATTAGTCAGCAGAACCATTTCAGATGATTCATAACAGATTATCAGTAGTCCACTGAAAACTCCCACAACAATCTTTAGATGGAATTTTGGCACAAACGCAGCTTCCGCCAAACCTAAACTCAATCAAATAAATAATATCAAATAGTATCAAACTAGGCGATTAGCTGGTAATTATGCCCGGCTAACTGAAACCCCTAATTTGGATACTATTGGAAGGATTCAACTGGTTAAAATCCTGACATGGTAGATGCCATTATTAAAAAAAACCCCAAAGTTGGTGAGGGGATAATTAGTTTTCTTGAAAAAAGAGATCCCATAAATGTCCACATATTAAATAGTCAATATTCTTCTTATTCTGAGTGTATATACTGTAATATTTTTATAGCAAAAAATAGAGTTTGCACTATAATAGATACAGGTGCTGCAGTCAACATAGTTTCCACTAAGTTGATGGTGAAGTTGACATTAAAACCTGATGTGGACTATAAAATGGTGTACAGGACTGCTGGAGCCAAAAGCACCATCCTGAGGGAGCGTACAGCGTGCTACTGTTGCAGTTTGGGTCCATTGTCATTGTAGTCTGGTAATTGTGCTACCAATCAAAAATTAAAATTTGGTAATTGGAACTGCTTTCCTACGACATTTTGGAATTGTTGTTGATATGACAAAGGAAATCCTTTCCATTTTGGTACATCAGATCCCAAAATATAATCTCTTTCTGCTAAGCATCACTTTTCGAAAATCAATTCAGCCTGAAATTTAGCTCCACTAAAGAGATTTACGAAAACTATTAGCAAATATGGCGGGAAACCCCGCAAAAGAACCCGCAGGCTATGCCAAACGAGCCAGCACCACCTCCAAACGAAGCAACCCTCGGTTACCCACCTCAGGGTCAACCAGAATCACCCACTCTCGAGCAGCAGCCATGAAAGCAGGCACCACCCCCAACCTGGAGCTACTCCAACTAGCGCCAGTTCACCTGATCGCACTTCTGCAACCTGCACGCCTAACAGCTCTGTGTGCGCTGCCTCCCACCAACCCGCTGGGCCCCCTCCAACCAAGGAGGCCATCATCCACGCTGTTTTAATGGCGTCTGCTCAATTGAATGCAACTCAGCCCATCCAGACATTCACCTCCCCCATTGTGTCAGCTAATTCAGCCCCATCTATTATTGCTGACACCGTGTTTCTGGCTCCCTCCATGAGGGGCGATACCCAGCTACCTGGCCCCCAAATCCTCAGATGTAAGGTTGGATTAGCCGCACATTCTGGTTCACTAAGCACCAAATTGGGACAATCTACTCTTCCCAATGAGGATTCAAATGGTTCGGATTTTGGAACTTCACACCAGTTCCAATCTCACCCGTCCCATTTAAACCCCACAATCGGCACTTCTCAAGTCGGCACTTTATCTCAATCTGCTGAAAATGACCAATTCACCAATCAGCCAATGAGTTTTGCCCATGAAATCACAGCAAATACTCGGGCTGAATTTACCCAAATAGATTGGGATGGTGATGAAATATCGCCCTCCTCCCAATTGGCTGGAGTTAATTCCAATCTGGATGGGACTCCCCAATTTAGCGAGGCCCAACAATCACCTGGCCCCCAAACCCTCGGATGTAAGGTTGGATTAGCCGCACATTCTGGTTCACTAAGCACCAAATTGGGACAATCTACTCTTCCCAATGGGGATTTAAATGGTTCAGATTTTGGAACTTCACACCAGTTCCAATCTCAACCGTCCCATTTAAACCCCATAATTGGCACTTCTCAAGTCGGCACTTTATCTCAATATGCTGAAAACGACCAATTCACCAATCAGCCAGTGAGTTTTGCCCACGAAATCACAGCAAATACTCTGGCTGAATTTACCCAAATAGATTGGGATAATGATGAAACATCTCCCTCCTCCCAACTGGCTGGAGTTAATTCCAATCTGGATGGGCCTCCCCAATTTAGCGAGGCCCAACAAACCGCCCCTCAATCTAATATGACGCCAGCAACTGCTGTAACATTCCAGAAACAAGGGAACTCCGCAAACTTGTCCAAATCACCAGCTCACACTCAACCTGCAATTGCAGCCCAAAGCAAACACAAACGTACCAAAGGAGCCACTGGGGCGTGGCAAAAACCTCTGGCACCAACGCTACCCAAAGCTGATCCCCGTGAAGTGGCGTTTATTGCTGATGTTAAGAAGAAATGGGCCGAAACTAGAGCGCAAAAAGCTCTACCTCGCTCAACCCTCTCCCACGCAATTCGCCTTTATTATGGGCATAACCCTTTTGAATTCTATACAGAGGATTACTTCTCATACTTTGCAGCGATTGCGGAGACATTCCCTATTAACACCACCATCCATGAATCAGTGGAGGGCCACTACATCGATGTGGGCTTCACTGAAGCTGCCCTTGCTGACCATGCTGCCACCCTCCAGGTCATTATTCCACGCGGATCTCTTCGCATCTCCCGCACACGCTCTCACCTGGAGAAAATTTCATGGGTTACTTTTTCCAACCTACCAACGACTGTTGATCCTGAGTCTCTTAAACTGGCACTCCATCGTGGTTTAATGGAGCTTGGGTCTGTTCTTTCAGTGGACTTTAGCGTCCCCTCTTACTATGCTCCCACTCAAAGAGCTCGCACTGCTAGGGCGTCGTTCATCCCCTCCCCCACTGTATCCCGCAACATTGAGGTTATTCCTCATGTGGCGGTAGTTGGGGCATGCCCTGAGATCTTCTTTGTCGACCCTGATCAGGCGCGCCCCCGGTGTTCATGGTGTAACGCCCTTGGACACTTGTATAGTGGCTGCACAGCTCGAAAACAAGCCCTCTTAGCCACCACCCAGGGGCCTAAACCAGGCCAAAAACGATCCCACGTGGCTGCAGCAGCAATTCCACAACCCACACAATGGGTTCCCGTTCAAGACCTGTCCCCTGAGGCCTTACGCCTAGCAGTTGAAACAGCTAACCCCACTATTGGTATGGGATACCTTCGCGCTCATGCCCCCCTTCCAATGGGCACCCCCTCCAATCTCCCAGAGTCAACTCCCTCTCTCACCAAGCGCAAGGCATCTCCCACAGGGTGCCCCTCGTCAGCCACCCCCACTCAGGGCTCCGCGGCACCCCCACCAACCTCCACCAGCGATTTATCGCATCAACCCTCAGCTCCCAATGGAGCTATGCCCACCAGCATGGACTGGCAACTCGCGGCTGCGGTAGAAGTGCCACCTCAAAGAGTCCTACCCCAACCCCACAGCCCATTTCGCGCGGATCCTTTGCAGTGTTGGAGGAAGTGAATATGGACTCAGACTCATCAAATGGGGACACCGCGGAGGTCACCATTGAGCACCCTCAGGTCCTTCCCCTGCAACGGAGCGGGGGCAGCATCCTAGGCTGGCTTACTGGGTCCTCCGCCCCCCACCCTCTCCTTCCCCTCAGAACCCTTGACGCTCCTCACGGATTGCAGCTAATAGTCAAGCTAAAGGACTCAAAACTAGCCGCCTCACAGCAGCAGGTTTAAGCGCTGGCAACCCCCCAGGACATGGAGGGGAACAGCTATGAGTCCCCATGGCAGCACCCTGGCCCTGCAATCCATCAACGCAAATGGGTTGCGGGACTTTAAGCGGAGAGCCCGCCTCCTCCGAAACTTCAGGTCAGCACAAATTGACATCGCTGCTGTCCAGGAGCCCCATATCCTCCCCCACGAACAATCTGCATGGAATGAACAGTTTGGAGGCAACTCCTTCTGGACAAACCATGCCGCCCTTATTGTTTTGAATCCCCGGGTTAAAACCCATTCTTTTTCACAATATCTAGGTGGCCGCCTCATACTGGCCAAACTCACCACTCCTAACTTCTCCTTCTTCGCTGAAAGCATCTACCTGCCTAATGCAGGTCAGGAGCAAAATCGGCTCTTGGAAGAGCTCCTCCAACTCAATCTCCCACGGAATACAGTCCTCTTAGGAAATTTCAACACAACCATAAGTCGCGTCCGTGACTCTTACCCCCTGCAGCAAAGGAACGCCCTGGATCAAGTCGCCTCCAGGATTTCCTTTGCTGAGTGGATTTATAGATGCGCTTCCACCCTCCGCGTCTGGCCTAGGTTGCATGACTAGGATCCAGTATGATGGAGGAGCTTTCCAGTCAGCGTCACGCATAGATATGGCACTGATTGGCCCCCTGCTAATTGGCCGCGTCTCCTCTCCCATCTCTCGTGACAACCATCTGAGTGATCACAGGTCACTCACCGTTGTCCTCACCACCACACTTAGACCGTCGCGTAGGTTCTGGTCTAGGGTTGCCCCAGCTCTTCTCAACAACCCCTTCACTAAGGAGAAGCTGTCTATGACCATCCGGGAGACTCTCACCTCCCCCCACCCCACCTGCTTGACCACAAGGTTAGATGGGCGGTGACCAAGGAGGACATCACCCGCGTTGCTTACAACTGTGCCAAAGCCCAGATGACTGCAGCTCGCGCCAGAGTCAAAAGGGCGGAAGCCAGAATCAGACAACTAGAGAGAAACTGCCAGCCTTTGCCCTCTCCCAGATGGTTGGAAGACTGGGAAGCGGCGCAGGAAGCACTCCTCTTGGAGCTCACACTGCAGGAAGAACGGGCAGCAAACTTTACAACATCTCGTTACTATGCTCAATGAGAACGCCCCACCCGCTTCTTCTTTCAGAAACAGAAAGCCCGGTCAACAGCGCAGGATATTACTGCACTGAAGATTGGCACTACAACCACTTCAGACAAGGAGGAATTCACGCAGGAACTACACCGCTTCTACTTCAACCTCTTCCATGCCACCCAGGTGGACCCATCGGACATCCAAGACTTCCTGTGGCGGGCTCCAGAGCCGCCCATTGACCCACGGGCTGATGAGGCTCTACTGGCGCCTATTTCCATCCAGGAGGTGATGGAAACCCTTCTGAAATCCCCACGGCTTAAAGCCCCAGGCCCAGACGGAATACCCTTTGAGGTGTACCTTCTGGAACCTGCAGTGATAGCCAGAACCCTCCGCGACCTCTTCGCTGCACTCTTGGTGAATGGCGAGGTCCTCCCTGACTCCAGAGGCTCAATCACGACCCTCATTCACAAGAAGTCAGACCGTGAGAACCTGGCGAACTGGCGCCCCATAGCGTTGATCAACACAGACCATAAGCTCTTCACGAAGCTTCTGGCCAACCGCATCACCAAATGGGTGTCACCTCGCCTCTCCCCATCCCAATACGGTTTTATTCCGGATAGGTCGTTATGGGACAACTATAATGACCTTCACGTGACTTTGACTGCTAACTCTCGTAAGGTGAATGGCTTTGTGGCTCTCCTGGATATGGAGAAAGCATATGATCGGGTAGCCTGGAAGTATATTGATGCTTCCCTGGCCCGCTTCCATCTCCCACCCGCAGCTAGGCGCTGGATATCAGCGCTCTTTGACCAGCTCCACACCAGAGTCCTGGCGCCAATGGGTTTTACAGTGGCAGTACCAGTTGGACAAGGTCTCCGGCAAGGGGACCCCTGAGCCCTTATCCTTTTTAACATCACCCTTGACCCCCTCTTGGCTTCCTTACAGGACAAGCTAACAGGGATTCTGGTCCCAGGTAAAGCCCCCACACGCATCATGGCATTTGCAGATGACACTGCCATTGCATTTGGCTGCCCAGGGGATGTTGCCCTCGCTGCTGTGACCATTGAGAGGTACACCAAGGCGTCCAACGCCATGGTCAACACCTCCAAGACAACAGTTGTACAGGTCGGCTCCCCCACCTTCCCCCCACCATTTGGCATTGAACCTGAGCGCGGTACCTTCCGTCACCTGGGCGTTCTCACCAACCAACAAGGAGTTGCGCTAAAAGACAATGAGGACTTGCTCCTTGCAGCAGTTAACTCCAGGATTGCCAGCTGGAACCGGCGGCACATCACCCCCCAGGGTCGAGCTCTGATGGCCAATGTGTTCCTTCTCTCCAAAGTCTGGTTCCTAGCGCACGTCTGCCCATTCACAGATGCCTTTTATACGCGGCTCAATGTACTCCTCCGCTGTTGGATCTGGGGCTCAAACCATCCACCAATGGCCCTCTCAACCATTGCCCGACCCTGCAATGAAGGGGGCCTAGGGCTTCTGGACACGCGATCCCACGCCACCACAATCTTCCTGAAGTTCCTATGGCCGATTGTCTGCTGGGACGCGACCCCCGTGCCCCAATGGGCGCCCGCCCTCCGCCAGTCAGTGTCAGCAGCTCTGGGTCTTCCTAGAGCATCTCTGACCTCATTAGGGGAGTGGCTCACAAACCACCCAGGCCATCGCCTAAAACCATCCTCATCCCCCTACTGGAACCAGGCTCTCCTTGCCCTGAAACGAGTAGGCGCGCGGATCCACCATGCCTTCCCATACAGAAGGGAAGGCCCTAGCCTTATCCCACGTCGCCATGCAATTGTGCACAATGGACAAGTTGTCACAACTCGCCTCAACCCCCAAGATCGTCCTCCCATCCGCCCAAGACTCCTTGAGCTCCTCCCTCCCTCCGTGAGATTTGACCTTAAGGAATTGTGGAAGGACGTCTATCACCCCATCCTGTCAGCAAAGGTGTCCAACACCTTATGGAGGGTGCTCCACTGTTCATACAGGACAGGGGACCGGACTGGCCCTACCTTCCAGCACCGAAGCTGCCCCCGCTGTGTGGAGCCTATTGACTCCCACCTCCATCGTTTTTTCACCTGTCCAGGTGTCGCCGCATTTTGGCCAAAGGCCCGCGCGCTCCTCCATGCTCAGCCCTGGTCTGGACACCCTGTGCAAGACCTCATGTTTGAGCAGACATTGCCTGGTTGCCACCGACCCCTCCGTGTCCTCGCCTATGCCACAGCCATCTGGACCATCCATAACTCCTTCCTTCGTGCTGCCTTTGACCAGCAGGTGTGGACCCTTTCACACATGATCACCCACTTTCAGGTACACTTTGAGATGGCCCTGAAGGTCTGCACTATGTCGCCAACCCTCCCCCGCTCAGTTGTCACTGCAGCACGGCTCTGGCGCGCAAACCCCCCTCCCTTTCTCGATGCCTCCTCCCCCCTTCCTCGCCTCAGGCTCTTAGGAGCCCAGGTGTAATTCAATAAACATCGATGAATCCCCCTTGGGTTGGGACCATCTAGTACTAAAAAAAAGGTACAGCAGATCCCAATTTACTTTACCTCTAGTGGAGTACTGAAAGGATCTAGTGCACATGGGACACATCAACCTTCCATATAGTGATGGGGTAAAGTCTAGTTCTTATCATCGACTATAAAACAAGACTTGGCCCCTTCCCCAACAGATATATAAATACCAATATCTACCTCTCTGAGCTGCAGGTCTATATCTATTCCTTCCAGACATTAAGTTCTAGTTAACACTGAATTAGAAGTGGAAGCACCTGCCAGGCTTTATGTGGAGGTCCTTGGGCCTTATCATCAAACATGGCTTGAGCCTCATATGGCTCCAGGGATTATACTCCCAGGGCATGGAGAAATCAAGGTTTGTTAGAGAATCTTCAGAGAGAACCAATGCAAATCCATTGATACCAAATAGTGGCGTATTTACACTTAATTCCAATTGAGGAGATCCTTCAGGTTCATAATTTTGGTTCATTAGATGAATTTGGCCTAACTGTCAAGTCGCCAGCTGGCATAATGACAGTGGTACCATAGGAGAACTTAATATGGCTATTGAA
Organism: Massospora cicadina; assembly: GCA_022478985.1. Lineage (NCBI taxonomy): Eukaryota > Fungi > Entomophthoromycota > Entomophthoromycetes > Entomophthorales > Entomophthoraceae > Massospora > Massospora cicadina. Next base: position 97,348 of record JAKSZP010015890.1, on the reverse strand, counting down.
AGAACAAGAAGACCAAGCGATAGCTTTATTTCAGAAGTAAAAAAAGATTTTTGCTTTTGATGACCATGATTTAGGGTGTGCTTGGGAGTGGTCCATCGATTGGACACAGGAGATCATCCCCCCATAAGGTCTCAGCTGATCTGCCAATCGAGGGCAGCAGAAGACATTGTCCCTGAGGAAATTTATAAGTTTCCTGGAGCAAAGAATGCTCAAACCGTCCAAGCGTCCGTGGGCTTCGCCTGTTCTGATTGTAAAAAGAAGGACGGCACCAACTGTATAGTAATAGGCTACTAAAAGCACAATAGTATTACTAAAAGGACTCATACCACTTGCCGCAGATCACTGATGCTTTGGATGAGTTAGGAGGAGCCTGTTACTTCTCAGTGATGGACTTGTTATCAGGCTACTTAAAAATTGAGTTACACACAGCAGAACAGGAGAAATACGCCATAATCACATCCAAAGGCCTCTTCCAACTGACCCATATACCTCAAGGGTTGTGTAATGCCCTGTCTACGTTCCAACGAGCCATGGACACGATCCTAAGTGACCTGAAGCTGTCGCACATGCTTGTATACCTTAATGATATCAATGTTTTCTCCTGAACCTTTTTGGAGCGCCTTAATCATCTGGAAGTAGTATTCCGCCAGCTCTGAGGCAAACATCAAAATTAAGCCTCAAAAATGTAATTTCTTAAAAGATCAGTTGGAATACTTAGGGTTTGTGGTAGACTCTAAGGGGCTGAAACCACAGCTGGCTAAGGTGGAGGCCATCCGCAAAATGACTACGCCTTTTTTTAAACATGACTTACAGTTATTTTTGGGAATGGTCAGTTACTACCGGATCTTATACCTAACTTTAGCTGTATAGCGGGGCCGCTATTTGAGTTGTTAAAATAGGATGCTGTGTTCAAATGGATGGAACGTCATCAATATGCCTTCAATACACTTCAGACGGTACTAATCAGTGTGTGGTGCTATTTTATCCAAACTTCAATAAAGAGTTTATTGTTCAAATGGATGTGTCCCTTTCTGCTGTTGGGGAAGTACTTTCTCAGCAAGATGACAAGGGAGAGGAGCATCCCGTTGTGTACTGTAGTCAAAGTCTGAACTGCCATGAGATAATTATACCATGACCAAGTGGGAGTGCTTAGCAGTGATCTACACTTATAAGCAATTTAGAGTCTACTTGTATGGGGTAAAGTTTAAAGCTGTAACGGATAACGCGTCGTTACATTGGTTGTAGAACCTCAAGGAGCCAGAAGGGCGTTTAGCTCAATGGGCTCTTATGTTGCAGGTGTATGACTTCAAGATCCTTCACTGTCCAGGAGTAAAGCACTAGAACACTGACTGTTTATATCAATTTCCAACTATTGCAGTGATGGCATATCTTGGTGATGTGATGTAAAATAAGATGCTCAGTGGGATATATGATGAGGAACTGCCACGAGTGATCAAAGTGCTAAATGAGACTTGAGTGAATATCTTCCAACAGAATAGGGAACTGTACAACCGGATTAGCAATTTGGCGGTAAATTTTCAGTTACCCTCAGCATGGCCCAGGATTATTATGAGCGCCCACAGGGCAAACGGACATGGTGGCGTGCAAGAGAATGTATTTGTTGCGCCCTCAATACTATTGGGAAAGCATGATCAAAGACATACCTTGAAACCATTTCCTATTGCCATCAATGCCAAGTGGAGAAGCTATTTCGCCTGAAGACCTTGTACCAGTTAGTGATATCACATTTTTCTTGGCATATAGTTTCTCTTAATGTTGTTGGCCCTCTGCCAATGGGAACCAACTGGTGTAAGTACATTCTGGTGGCAATCAACAAAATGACTAGGTGGGTTGAAGCGCAGGCAATATGGGATCTGGGGGCGGTCAAAGTGGCCAAATTATTAATGGAATGTATTATCCAGCAACATGGTTGCCCTCAGTTCATTCTTACCAATAACAGAACCAACTTCACCTCGCACATCCGACCCAAAAGTGAATTATCTTATGGGCATCCATGGGGTTTTGATGACTCCATATCACCCTGAGTCCAATGGAATGGTCAAACGGATTAATGGGACCTTGGTGAACATACCATGGTAATTATAATGGATTGACTTTCCAATTGGAGTTCTCTTCTTTCTACTGCCGTGTTTGTCTATAATATTAACTACCATTCCGCAATGGGGAAGAGTCACTTTTAACTACTATTTGGGTGACACCTGGCTCTTCTGACATTGCTTTATTTATATGCATAAGACTATAGTGAAATGAAAACCCACTGCTATTTGACTAAACTCACAAACACATTGTTCGAAATGAAAACTGAAGCATATTCCTTCATCTTATCCAAGAAGATCAAAAATCAGGCTGCTGATCAGGTAGGGTGTAGTGGGTTGGCTCAGTTCAAAGAGGGCGATATGGTTCTCTTCCATGATCAACATGGATTTGGTTGGAAACACAATTTGGCCAGTATTTGGATTGGTCCTTTGAAGTTATAGAAAAAATGGGTAACGCTTATACATCAAGGACCCCACAAGCGGTCAGATCATTAACTGAGCACGCACAAAGTTCCTCCATCCATATAAGCAATAAGAGCTTTATTGTCAAGTTAAAGGGGGAGTAATGTCACAATTCTTATATGACTGGACAATAAGCTTGAAATAGCTATGGCTGATTGGGAAGAATTCACTGACCATGTTACTAGTTACAATTATTTGAGTGCCTCAAGATGAGGCAATATTGGGTTATAATGGGTTGTTATTGGATGCCTTTAAATAAGGTGATAAGGTGATGTTAACATTCAAAAAGATAAAAATTATATCTCCTTGAATTAGGGCGATAGGGAGTTGAAGAATAATAAGCTGAAACCAAGGAGAATCAGGGGAATAGAATAGCCTAAGCTATGAGAGCAATATCATCCAAAGTTGCTGGTATATAAGCAGATGGGCGATTGAAAGGAAGAGTTAGTTGGTAGTGGAGAGAGAGTGGAACAGCGAAGAGTCGCTGTATTTATAAAAACAAATGAAAGTGTTGATGAAGCGATTACTCCTATTTTCTTATATTTCAATCTGTTTGGAGGACTGACAATCCTCACATTATCTGTCTGTTGCTCAGTGGGTAAAACCTGTGTGACCCTTATGGCAGATCTCAACGAAATTTCAAAATTTTAACGATGAGCTTAGGACAAACATCTGGTAGCTTATGTGAGCCAGACTCTAACAGCAGCCAAAAGGAATTACACCATTACTGAGTTTCCTGCCTTGTGATAATTTATGCATGTAAACAGTTTTGGGTGTATATTCAAAAAACGCACTTTAAAGTGGTTAAGGACCACTCCTCACTACATTGGCTACATAATTTACAAAAATTGTAAGGGTGACTGGCCCAATTGGCATTGAAGCTACAGTTTTACAATTATGAGTTAGTCCACCAAGTTAGAGCTTCTCATCAGAATGCGGATGGATTATGAAGGTTACCAATGGTTCAAGAGGTATAACAGCAAATGGATGAGCTATTTCAGAGAATGGTCAAAGGAGAAAATGGGAATGATCCCCTAAGGATTCCAAGGTACACTTCAGAAAGTTATGGAAAACACTAAGTTAGTGATGGACAAGTTTTAAGACAATCAACAGGAAATGATTACTATTCCAAGGCCTTCAGAATGAGTGGCAATTGTTCAAGCTGTGCATAAGGTTGTTGGGCATGGAGACCTGAGGAAAATGACTGACCACATTTTCCAGTACTATTACTGGAAGTCTATCAACTACAATGTAGCGGGTTATCTGGCTTTCTGTGTGAAGTGCCATTTGCACAAGCTTCACAAGAACATGACCAGATATTGACTGGTCCAGCCTGGATTTGCCTGGTATACGGTGTCCATTGACGTGATGGGACCATTAACCATGAGTACAGGGGAAACAAAAACATCATAGTTGTAATTGACCATCTGACTAGATGAGTTTAACGATGGCCCTGACAAAAGTGGACGCTATAAGCACTGCAAGGTTTATCCTGGATCAAGTCATATACCATCATGGATGCCTAAAAGTCTTGTTGAGTGACAATTAACTAATTTCATGTCCCACGTGATCCCAAGTTTGAATGAGATAATGAGGATCCAAGTAGTCATGTCTGTACCTTACCATCTGGAGACAAACAGACTGGTGGAACAGGTCAATGAAACGCTGGCCATGATGCTGAGGAAGCTGATCGCAGGGAGAACTTTCACACTGGGACCATACCTTAGTTTGATGACATTTGCATATATTCTAAGTCAACATACAGCAATGGGAAAAACGCCATTTGAATTACTGTATAGAAAAAAAGCCGCTTTACCGCAGATTCTATATTTGGTGGTGGAACCAACATCAGGTATAAGTATCAAGCAGTACCTGATTTGATTGTAAAATATCCTGATCAAGATGCAATCATAAGGAACTTTCTTTTACCGCTCAAAGTCACTTTTGAGCGATTTATATTTAAAGTTTTATTTATCCACAGCCATCTGCCCAAACCTATTCTTTGATGTCCTTGGCTCCGCCGCCTGCCACCCCAGTGTGGGGCAGCAGTGCACCCCCACCTAGCGTTTTCTGCCCCGCAGGCAAGCGCGTTTGGATGGGCTCAAACAGCCCGCCCACTGCTTCCAACCGTTTTGTCCCCCCATGGGACTTAGCGCTCCACCTGGCGCGCGTCCACCCTTCTCGCCCCCATCCTCTCGCCCTCCCTCGCTCTGCCATTCGCTATTGCCTTAGAGTGGACTATGGGCTTTTGTTCCCATATGTTGATAAGGCAAAAATTGACCTAGCCACTGAGGCCTTTGCGCCAGCTGGCTTTATAGACTTCCGCCCTTTTAAGGGCTACTTTGACGTTGGGTTCCAATCTGAGGAGGATGCTGAAGCGGCAGCACAAACTCCTCTAATTTATAAAAAAACCCCATTCCCACAACCCATACTCGTCTCCCTTCAGACACCACGCTGGTGGTATCCTTTGCAAATTTCCCATCCCACCTTCCACCCCAGGTTTTGTATGACCAGTTGGTCGCGGGGCTCATGGCTTATGGCACTCAGCCCAACTCATCTTTGCCATTCCATCTGGTGTGGAGCGCCTTGCTGCTCCTCGGGCAACAGCCACCATCATACCACACCACCCTACCATAGCACAACAAATCCCACCCCGCGCTAGTGTGGCTGCAGCGCCTGATCATTTCTTTTGGGCTCGAGTTGATAATGGTAGGTAGATTTTTTCCTTCTGCTTTGGCCTCGACCATGCAAAAAGAGCGTGCCCTCAGGCCAAGTCCGCTGCTGCAGCTTCTGAGCCCCCCTTTGGAGGTTCAGTATGGGGCGCTTTGCTGCCCCCTCCCACCCTCCAATCTCGTTCAGTGGGCCCACATGGAAAATCAGCCCCCCCCCAAAACCTCCAGCCTCACTCTCCCACCTAAATCTACCCCAGCCAATAAGAACAATGCTTGGATCACCATTGGCACCCAAGCAGCTGCCCATTCGCCCAATCCACCCACCCAAATTCAAACGCCACTATTCTAGTACACCAAAATCCATGGGATCTATTGGCTGAAACTGACGAATCAGGTAATGTCCTCATTAGTAAGCATACAGGTCAACCTCTCTGCCAAGGCGATTATGGTCAGGAGAATTTTTCGTTCCTGACTTTGATGAAACCCCTACCCCTCGCCATTTCGTTCATTACCAGTACAGCCCCCTTCCAAAGTGATCACCAGCTCGCCTTGGCTGCGGTGGCCTCTCCTCACTGCCTGAAACTATGCACCGTGGTGGCCCAGTCAGTGGCTCAGCTCCAGCATGGCCTGCCCACCCTCTTCTTCCCGCCGACTTCCCTGAATCTCCCTGCAGTGACATCTCAAAACTATTTGATGATGCTGAAATTGCTGTTATGAATGTTGCAACGCTTGCTTCATTCAACCCCTCAGCCAAAATCACCCACCACAATATCACCCTTTTCACCCAACTTCCTGAAGCCCGCAAAGAAGCTGAAGTTCTCCTCACAGCTTTTGTTGAAACACTTTCCCATCATTATCTTGATGCGGAAGAGGAAAACTTCTACTACGCTGACCTCAACCCCCACTATGCGGATGCCCCAACCCTGGCTCTCTGCTCTGATCCTGTACTGTAACCAACATCCCATGATCGAGGTGGGTCTTTCTGAAAACCAACCCCCCACCCCTCCTCACCCTCTGCCATGGTGGGTTAGCAGTTTCTGCTTCTCACCTGGTTAGTAGTTTTGTTTTGTCATTTTGAATGTTGTGTTTGGTACTGTACATCCCCTGGTCAGCGTACCTTGAATAAATCGAAGATGCAATCATAAGCATTTGATATGACCCTGAAGAAGAAAATAAAAACCAAATTAAAGATGACAAGAACTGACTGGTATTATCAAAATACCAAGTAAGTGAAAAAAGTTGCCTATTGCGATACACATGCTTTTTGGAAGAAGAAAATAGCTAGATGCATAGTGATCAGGTCCAATCAAGATTATTGCCAAGACAGGGATGGACACCTACTCCATCAAGAAACTCTTGGATGGAAGGATTTTAAAGTCAAGTCCATGCTACTAATTAAGCAATAAATCAAAGAAAAAATAAAATTAGAGTTTAAGAAGGACCGCTGAACCATTGAGACGGTTATGTCCCAATAATTTGATTAAGTCCTTAAAAGTGGCCGCTGAACTAAAATAGGTGGTTAAGAAGCTTTTCTTTCTCATAACAATCACTTTAGTTACTACAATTTGATTTGAACAGCAAATTTGGATAATCACACACAGGAAAGATGGGCTACTTTAATAACAAAAATAATACAACATGGGCGAGCGTCGCGGCAAGTGGTGCGCTTAATGGTGCAACTAAGGGCAAGAAACGCCCTGAAGGGGGAACAGGAACCCAAGCCATAAAAAAATCGCAAACTCAGAACCCTCTGGGTTTATGGTATTTACTGTAAAGCACGCGCAATACATGTACATTCAATTCAACCAACCTTTGTCAAAGGTGGAACACAGGATCAGACTCTTCCTTGGGGATGAGTCACCAACCCTGTGGGAGTAAACATGTGAGGCACAGCCCTCACTTTTCCCTCAGGCGGTGTATGTAGCCACCAACAACATGGGCTGTGGCTGGATCAATATTGGTTTCAAAACAGCCAATGAAGCTGATGCTGCAGAAAAAATCTGCGTGGAAATTGCCCTCCCTGAGGGCAAAAAAATTGTGTGCACCATGCGCACCAGATGGAACAAAGTGAAAACTTTTGTTCATCTCCTTTAACTCGCTCCCCACTAACCTTCCTCATAAGGTAATCAAGGAGGAGCTCCGCAAAGGTCTTGTGGCCTGCGGAGAAATCTAACAACTTGAATTACAGCGATTTTGCTTAATGCCCAACCTGTGCACGGGCAAAGCTATCGCTGTAATCAACCCTTCCCAGAAGTGGAAGAGGATTTATCCAAAATTCCCCGCGCAGCAGAATTTCACTTTGCAGATGGGGGACAGTTGGCTGCATTCTGAGTTACACCGTAATGCGCACCACCCATTTGCAACCACTGTGGCTCACTGGGCCACAAGGAACATGCATGCCCTGTAAAAGAGGGCTTAATGGAAAATGATTTTAGTAAAGAAGCTATGGACGAAGATAAAGAAAACTTCGCCAAAATGACTGATGGCCACCACCCATTCCGCTGGGGTGAAGATGGATTATACTCCATCGTGGACCCAGTTACAAGTAAACAGCGTAAGGCAGCACAAAAAGCCCACAAAAGAGCAGCGGCTGAAGCGGCGGCACACGCATAATCTGCCATTAAACCCAGACAAATTTGGTAGGATATTTCAGATATTCACCGAACCAACCAATCAGAACAATATGCTCAGGTTGAAAATTTTCACAGTAACCAGATTGAGCCACAAAGCGTCATCAGTCATGCACATACTGAGGAACAATGCAACCGCAATTTGGGTGAAAATGCGGTGCACAATGAAACAAAGTTGAACTTCAAAAATATAAAATCTAATCAACAACCCGCATCAAATCAACATGAGACCTGTGCAGGAAAAGTTGACGCAAATGCAAAAAACCGCAATTCCCTTGAATCATGGGTCAGATCAAGGGAACCAACAATGGCAGTGAAAGAGTTGGAGTACAGACGTGGAGCATGGCCAAAATGAGCCGCGGTGGGATAGGACCAGAGGGTCCTCCCAACTGTTCCTGAGGCGCCGCGGGCACCTCAGTGTCAATAGGGATGCTAAATATCGCGGGAGCCAGGGCTCATACATCCCAAGCCAAAAAGCTGGCATTCCTGAGAAAACCTCTTGTAGACATCTTGGCCATCCATGAAACCCATTGCCTACAAGGGGAAGAAGAATCCTGGTCAACCAGGGTCGCACCATCACAATCAGTATGGACGTCTCACTGTGGGGTGATCGTCCAAAACAACAAAAAATTTAAAATTACAAACTCATCATCACACTTGCATGGTCGAGTCCTGGTAGCAACAATCACATGCCAAGATGAAATAATTTCGTTAGCATTTATCTATGCACCGTGCACTGCAACCAAGAGAAAAGTTTTTTTGAAAAAATTTCTACTCTCACCCTCCCACCAGATATTATCATGTTAGGCGATTTCAACTGCTGGGATAACCCCAATACAGATTGATAGCCTAATCCCAGGGGATACCCACCTGGACACATTGAATATTGCACAATGAAGGCATCTCTTGGCTTACAGGATGCTCTTCCTCCCAATTCGCCAATCCTTCCCCACATGACGAGACCCAACATATGCGAGGGAGTGCTCATATCAATGAGTTGTATTGACCAAATCCTCATCCCACAATCCCATCACTCAAGAATCTCCAAATTTATAACAAAAAAGATCAATTTTTCTGACCATCGATTAGTTACAGTGCAGTTAGCGCCAACCCAATACCACACACAGGTGTCGCCTTGGAGAAAGCTTCACCCAGAAAATATATAATTGACCGAGATATCCAACTGGGTTGAAAACAAGGCTACAAACCCAGAATTCACAGTCCCATTCACTTCAGATCCCATTGGAACATGGGAAATTTTCAAAAAAGGTTTAATTAACAAAACCTGACATATTGCATCATGTAAGCACACCGCGGACATGGCCACAATCAAGTGTACCTTGGCGGAACTAGACCACCTGGAAATAAATACTCTGAGATCTGGCTATAGCCCTAATTGGGGACGCAAATGGGCAGAATTTTCAGCCTGACTTAACAATTTCATCTTTGAACACCAACACAGAATCAAAGTATCGAACAAAGGTAAGTTCATAAAGGAAGGTGAAACCTGTTTGAAATACTTTTTCTGCAAATTCCACTCCCGTGGAAACCAGCCCACATGCACACAGGTCTGCAAGACCAACGGCACTGTGGCAACTGACCCTGAGGAGGTCAAGGCAGAAGTACACCGCTATTACACTGAATTATATCACGATATGCCAACAGATTCACAAAAAGATAAAAAAAATTTCAAACTGCTAAGATACAATGTACACCACCAAATTACAATATACTATCCCTTATTACATGGGAGGAGCTTTGGGAAACAATTCGCGGTGCACCACGTAGGATTTTCCCAGGGCCTGATGGGATACCCTACAAATTTTACAAAAAATATTTTCAACTAATCGCCCCCTCCTATTGGCGTCAATGAACCAGAGTTTGTTGGAAACATGCCTATTACCAGGAGGCCATGAATCCTACGTTATAACCTTGTATAAAAAGAGCGACAACTTGGACCTGGCCAACTGGCACCCAATTGAACTCTCCAACACTGACACAAAAATTCTAACAAAGATTTTAGCAGCTAGATTTGGCGCAATTGCATCTGACGTCCTATCACCCAACCAGTTTGGGTTTATACCAGGGCGATCAATCTGGAACAACATACACCCTGTTACAAATATTTTCCAATCCAAAGCAACTATGCCCTGTTCTTCTTAGACCAGTAAAAGGCGTATGACCGTGTTAGCTGTCCATACCTAAAAGAATGTCTACATGCCTTCAAACTCCCACCAAGATTCATAAAATGGGCGATGCTCCTAACAGAATCTGCAACCATGTCTGTATGCGGCCCTGGATTCCTAACAAACAATATCAAACCACACAGAGGGCTCAAACAAGGGGATCCCCTCAGCCCACTGCTATACATTCCAGCTTTAACCCGCTCCTAGTAACTGACTCACGTCTCATGGGGATAACCGCACAATGACAACCAACAGTCAAGATTATGGCCTTTGCAGATGACTGCGTAGCAGGTATAGCAAACAATGAAGATGCCCGACAGCTGGAACACACTCTAGAGGAATACTCCATGGTGAGCAACGCATCACTTAACAAAAGGAAAACAGAAATCATTCTCTTAGGCAAGTACACAAACAATTGGGCCACAACATCAGAAGCTTACACCAACACTCGAAGAAAAAACCCAATTATTTTACCCTTTGTAACACCTCCCACCACCACTCCTGTCTGAACCCTTGAGATCTGGCTAGAATCAGGGGGATATGCTAATGAGACAATGGAAAGTAACCTGTTACAACGGGTATCCAAACGCGCCGCCTCCCTCAAGGGAAGAACCCCAGGACTAACAGGACGAGTTACAGTTGTTAAATCGCTCTTCCTCCCAATACTGTGGTACCAGGCCCATGCGATAGCCTTCTCACCTACCTTTATAACCTCAATTGCGCGCTTATCCAGGAATGGCTGTGGCCTGGCTCTCACCCTCCTACACGGATGGAAAAACTATTTGGCCCGCGCTCAAGCGGAGGCATGGGACTAATAGATTTTGAGAGCCATGCCAATCACATCCTAGGTACCTGGATAAAGGAAATCCTTGCTCCAGACCTCCCGCAACAACATTGGTCCAGAGCAGCAAGGACTAACTTTGCACAGGCGCTCAAATTAACTAACCCACATAGTCCACCCAGACTACTTTCATACCTAGCCAAGAACCCTACTGCAACAGGTCCGCATGGAACTTCCCCTCATTTTAAACATATCCTCCAAACTATCCGCCATATGGGATGGACCATAGAAAACATGGGTACTATACAGGGAAGGGGAAGACCCAGCCCCCAATTCAAATTAAGAAACCCAGAAAACCACCCCCAGAGCTATATGCTCGCAACAACCCCAAGCATAGCTAGGATAGAATACCTAGATATGCTGGACATTCCCTATGATTTAACACACAGAAAGCAATGTGGAAAATGACACACCACCCACTCCTACAACCAAGGATAAGAGCAAACGCCTGGCGCTGTTTGAGAGGGACCTATAGACGGCGGACCGCTCCAACTCCCTCCACAAAACATGTGCAGTATGTGGAGGGGAGGGATCCCTACATCACCGCCTAGAAACATGCCCCCAACCAAAGCTATATGGTAGGAAGTCGCACGCCTGCTCAAGATTCATAACAAACAGGAATTCTCGATATCAAAGAGTACCTTCACGATCCAGATCGAGTCACCAATCCCATCTACCCTCCGCTCCCTAATAATACCCATTGCAATTTGGACAATACACACAATTGCATTAGATGCGTTCAAGGGCACAGTCCCAACCATTCATGGGATTATTAACAGATTCCATGTCCACTTACTAGAGCACTTCCAAGCCTGGCTCTATGGATATATGAGACCAAGACAAAAAGCGCTCATAGAATCATGGTTCCCACTCTGGTTCCTCCACACAGATCCTTTCCTTCACACCTGCTCCATAGTAGGGGAAACCCCCTCGGAATAGCGCACCAATCCCCCCATACCTGGCAATCCCGCTGGCAACAGAGGTAACTTGAGTACCCTGGGGTGCCCAATTTTATATTTGTTAGTTATTCTCTTAGTTTCATATATATTCGGTAATGTCCGTCCCCTGGTTGGCTTACATCGGTTAAATAAAAAAACCTAGCCGTTAAAAGGCTGCTGACCCCCTGATACCTCTTAAAGCTTCCAAAGGCCTCTTAAAATTGGTATTTGTAGACTTGCTTAATGAACTCCCCTATCCCAGGGCTATTGTGTGGTGATGGTAGTTGTTGATTACTTCACCAATATGTCTCATTTCATTTTATAACGCCACCCTTATATCTATATAAACCTCCCACCTGTTCATTTACCACATCTTCTGCCTGCATGGCACTCTGAAAGAGGTCATCAGCGACCACAGCCCCCAATTTATAGTTAGTTTGGGAAACTTTATTGTCCATCATAGGTATCTACCCCTGCACTCTAAAAACTTTCATTCTCAGTCAGACATACAGACAGAGAGGGTGAAACAAGGTTTAGAGAAGCTCCCGTAGCAATTCCAATATGGAACAGGATAATTGGGTCTCTCAACCACCACTGGCTAAATTATCATATAATAACCTGACCTACACTTTGACTGAAACCTCACCTTTTTATGAACTATGTTTACAATCCCAGCTTTAACTTAATTCTGCAATTAGTCAACAGCTTTAGCTGCAATGAACGAGCAATAGGTTAAAAGACATTTATCAGGCTTTGAAAGAACATTTGGATGAGGCTGTAATAACTTAAAAAACCTATGCTGACCTTAAAATCTGCAAGGGCCTGAGTATAATCTGGACAACCTAATTATGGGTAACGCCAAGAACATTTAAAAGCAACACTGTTGCTATTAGGTCCCAAGCGCGTAAATCTATCCAAGATCATCCAGAAGGCTGGCCCTGAAGTTTATCAAGTAGATATATCACCCTTCATCAAGATTTTCAGCACCCTTTACAAGTGTCTCTTACCCCATATGATGGACTTTGCCTTCTCACCCAGAGTCAGTGATTGTATATGGTTAGCCACAAAATGAAATGATGCAATCCTTGCCTCCACCTATCTTGATGTCACCTTCAATATCTGGTGTCCTAGAAGGGTTATAAAAAAACTGAGAAAAGTTGGGTATCCCTTAGAGACTGTGTCAATTCCCAAGAGTAGATCTGCATCATCCATGAAAGGCCCCCTTAGGTTGTAGGTCCTTTCTCCCAAGTCTTTGCTGGCTGCCATGAACTTTCGTATTCCCACAAGAATCTTGACCTTGCTGCTTCCATCTAGAAGAGTGGAACAATATCTAAGAGTAGAGGTGACGTCACAGCTAGTGACATTTTGACTGGCGTTGACCGCCCATATAAATCTAAGTCTATAAAAAATTTAAGGATCAAGGAAAGAGTTCTAAGAGATGCCAGAACCTCCCCATTGTTAGTAATAGAAAGTGAGTTTCAGACTAACCTGTCAGTACTGATCCTCATGGTACCAGGAAAATTTTATATTTTAAAAAAATTGTTCTAAACATTTTATTTTTATTTTAACTGAGGTAAGCTGACCAGGGGTTGGACATTACCAAACTAAGAACTAAAACTAAAAAGTAACGTGACTAATTGATTCAAACAAAACGCCAAAATGAGCTATTGAATGAAACACACCAAACAGAAGAACCAACCAAGCGGGCAGCGGAGATCGCTTATTCCTCCATGGTGGAAGGGGAGGGGGATTTGGGGGCTCATCTTCAGCAGCAGCTTCCTCTTCCCAGAGTATGGTGCGTGTCAAGGCAGATAGCAAGGGCATTGGGGCATCAGCAGCAAGTGGTTCAATATCTTTGATGGATGGTGCTTCTGAGTAATTGCCAATCATAAAATTAACAGTGATTTATTTGCTAAAGCTTTTTCAGCTTTAATGTGGGCATCTAGTAGTTTAATGAATGTGGAAATATTGGTTAAGGTAATCTTAGCTTTCAGATTATGTGCTACAGTTACCATGTTCTGAATAGTGTTGGTGACATTTTTGTGTAATTGTTTTACATCAATCTTACTTTTTGGAGTAAGATTTTGGGGATAACAGGAGGTGGAATTTCTCCAGTGAGTGCCACCACTGATTTGGCGGTGGCTTTGTGGAGGGGACGGCTTCTCTGGTGTGGCGGCTGGTTCTACTGCAAGCTGGTGGTCGCTGTAGAATGTTTTGTATTTGGTTGTGGGGCATAAAAATGAGGGGGGAATTCTGCATCCCATTTTGTACTACAGAACTGGTCGAATTGCAGCGATGGTTCTTCAATGATATTAACTGATTTGTCAATTTCATCCAAAAACTCCCATGGGTTATGGTTAAATTGAATTGGGGAATTGGCATGATTAAGGATTGGTTGATTTATTAGAAGCTGCATGGGATTGAACTGGGGTCCAATCCTGCACTTAATTGGAGGAATTATGTGTGTGGCACTGGGGCGAGGTGGAGGTTGATTAGTGGCTGTAGGTGTAGCTGCAGCAACAGGCTTTGGGGGAGGGGGAGGTAGGATTGTACCCCATGCCAGAATTGGTGCGGGGTGGGCAGCAGATTGGTAACCATCAGACAAACCATCAGTGCTGTAGGTATCCAGCTTTATGGGGTGCTCGCTGGTGCTAATGCCGCTGGATCCCACAAATGTTTCAATAAAAATAAAATAAGTGCTACTGTTTAAATTGGGTTTTTATAGTTTTATTAGGAGCATGGGGGGTAAAGCTAAAATTGATCCCTTTCCAATATTTAAACGATTCATATTTACTATTTTTGAAGGTTGGAGGGATTCAGGGCTAGGTTTGGAATAGCTTTGATGCTTTCCAATTTAGGTAATATTGGTGTTGATACTATCAGATCATGGGGAAAGCTAGTTAATTTTGATACACGGACTTTGGGGTTTTGGGGCAGAATATACCCATTTGGTAGGGTTTTGATGTACCCCAATCAGTCACCTCTTGAGAAATTATTCTCCCCTCAGGGGCCTGCCGCCACGCCTATAAAAGGGGGTGGCCCCCGAGAAGTGTGGTGAAGAACTTGGTGCTGGTTGGGGGAGTACCTTCTGCTGGTTTCCCTAAAGCCTATCATGCAATTGGTGAAATCTGATCATTTGATTTTAATGAGAGTGCCCATGCCGGTTTCAAAATGGTGTTACCCCAGTTTACAGGGCTCCACTGAGAATCAGCCATGGTCTTTTGGCTGATATCATCGACATCAACACTTACAAAGCTCCTAATAGCCTCAGAAAATTTCAAATGGCTGACTTTTCCCTTTTTTGGTGGAACTCGCCCTAGGACATTTTTATTTTTAAGCTGCAAAGGCAAATTTCTGACATCACCCCCTCAAGAATGTTGGGGTAAGTAGGGCCGGAGGAAACAGCCATGAATGCAATTTATGGTAATACTGGTAGCTAGCGACTTAAAGAATATTCATTTCCTCTCTTGTATGTGACGGTGAAGGGACCCTCCCAAGTTGTTCCAAGCTTACCACTTCTAGGTGTGATGTGATTATGGTAGTATAATACCACGTCAGAAACTTGTAATGTAGGAAGGAGGGTTCTGAGCTCATTTGCCACCTGGCCTTCTTTAATCACAGTTTATATTAAATTGGTCATTGTCTCACATTGGAATTGAATGATGCGCTGAGCCAATCTTCTCATGACCTTCTCAGGCTCCTCAACTCTAGAAGAGAATACACCCTTAACTAGGAGAACAGGTATCCCTGTTTCTCGCCCATACAAGACATGGAATAGGTATTTTCAATACCCAGTTATAACAACTTTGGTAGGCTATGAGGCCAATGGGTAAGTATTGATTCCAGTGAAGGGGATCAGAAGAGGCCATTTTTGTAGAATAAATACCAGGGTACCATTTGCTCTTTCCACAGTTCCGTTAGTGGAGGGATTGTATGGAGCCAAGAAAAGTTGTTGGGCTCCCATTGATGTTGCCAGGATTTTTACTACTCTGGAGGTAAAGTTCTTGCCATTTGTAAAAACCGAGGGGTTTCTACTGGTGCACAGGTTTGCTTAACTACTGACCTCTGGGAATAAATATGAATTTGATAATTGTATGAAGACAATTAGCCTTGTCAAGTTCAGATAGTTGAGTAGCTTCAGCCCTACTCTGGCAATATGGAGGTATAAGTGACTTCAGCCTCACTATAAGGGTGGCATTGACACTTAGACAGGAAGACTTATTCAAACTTCACTTTGAAGTAAGCAATCCACAATTGAAAACAATAAAGTATTCACAGTACTAAGGTGTTTTTTATTAGTGGAATGAGGGATTATTTATAGGGTAAAATGATGAAGGACATGTGTTAGGGGTACTCATGGTAACCACAAGATTCTCGGCAAGCCTAGCTGATGAAAAGGGATATCCACAAGGTCTCAGCACGCCTACCTGATGAAAAGGGATATCTGCAATGGTCTCAGCATGCCTAGCTGATGAAAAGGGATATCTGCAATGGTCTCAGCACGCCTAGCTGACAGAAAAGGGTTATTGGTTCAATTTCAGGAAATATTCCAGCTGATATTCACGAGGAATAGCATAATTAAATCGCTATTCAT
Source organism: Massospora cicadina (assembly GCA_022478985.1). Classification (NCBI taxonomy): domain Eukaryota; kingdom Fungi; phylum Entomophthoromycota; class Entomophthoromycetes; order Entomophthorales; family Entomophthoraceae; genus Massospora; species Massospora cicadina. The sequence goes on along the minus strand of JAKSZP010015890.1, from coordinate 80,968 downwards.
GTCAGCCCATATATTGGCTACCAAACCCAATGATTTCCCATGAATAATTCCCCATTTTGAGTCAATTTACTCATCTCCAAATTGTCGACAACCATCCCTGACAAAATTGAAATTATATTTCTCATCAGATTTGATCCTCTGTGAATTACAATTAACCATTTAATCAGTGATTATTGCCAATGAGATGGAATAATTGATCAACGTCTCAAAGCTTAATCAATAGGCTAAATTAAATAAATGAACCAATTATCTTAAATTGAAGCTTAGATAATTTGCAAGCTGGATAATGTTGTCATATAAATTCCCACACATCCTCCCGCTTGACCAGATTATTAACTATAAAAATATCTTCATCAAATAGTTCCTTCTATGAACGAATCTTATCTAGTCTGAACGAAGTGAACGCCTCCCACTTTTGAGTGATGTCACAAACCGCTCAAATAGGTATCCTTTCCAGTCCACCTAGTTCCAGCCCCCCAAGTCAACTTGATTTGGCAATCACCTCTTCTGCTCTTCCCGCAACAGTTAAATTTATGAAGAGGGGACAGGGTTGGCTGTTCAATAATTGAATTCCCATTTATTATTCCCTCATTCTCTTATCGCTGAGCTTAATTTTGAGGCGATACTGGATTCATCTCCCATCGGTTTAAATCCAGTAATTGACCTTGATCATAATGAAGAGATTTCTCCTGACTTGGATCAATCTTTCCTGATTGATTCAGATCTTCTTCCTAAGTTCCTTTTCCAAATTGGCCAATTTTACAAAATGACTATCTTGTCTACCAAATTGACAATCTGTAATGATGAGCACATCAAACTTCCATATCATAAACTTCAGGGTAAATTAACCAAGGCACTTAATATCTCCTTTGCGCCTCGTGACCTTGGTAGAATACTTGATCAGGATTCTGCCTCCTTTGCACTCCGATTTTCAGGGAAAGTGCTTTGTACATGGGCTACTTCACTCCCCGCATCACCAAATTTTCACCTTTCCTTTCTCTTCCACTTTCAGGAGGCCCACAGCTGCCACCTTCAAGATGCTGTTCGCTGCCTGCACAATTACTTCGTGACTGGGACTATCAGGCGATATCTTCCCTTAATGGTGATAATCAGTGGTATGGTTCAGCAGCCCCCTGAACATTTTCCTTGTTCGCTGTTATCTTATATGCCAAGTGTTCTTGACAAAGTCCATCATTAAGCACTCCGGACACAGCTTCTGGTGCCTGTGCCATATCAAGATTACACAGACTTGTTTGCAGATTGCATATTCATGCATTGCTGTTTTCCTCCCCAATCCAGGGTTTCCTGACTTGCCAAACTGGACGTCCCCATTACTCTTCCCATCATTGCATATTTGCAGAGTCCACCTTGGGTTCAAAGAACTTGGTTTTAGCTTGCTCTATCCCTTGCAAGTATCCAATCTCAGATTAACTTTGGCAACCTCTTTCACAACATCATCATTCAACCTCCCTCTCTCTAGAGGCATTGAAGAAGAGCTCATAATTCGCAGCCTGAGGCATAAAAATAAAAGAAATTTAAAAAAATTTAAAATGACTTTTTTCTTTTTTTATCCATTTTTTTCTATTGTTTTTTTCATTTTTTTTACATATACATATATATAAAAATACCATTTTTAAGAAATTTGCTATGTACTTCATTAATCACATGACCATCAGATGTATTTTTGATTGTGTAGACATCATTTGCTGTTTTTGCAATAACCTCAAACAGTCCCAATCATAATGCATCTAGATTATTTTGGTGACAAAACACATGGGTATTGCAATAGTCTACTTGATCTCCAATGGTAAATTCCCTAAGAAAGGATTGACTCTTATCATTGGCTTTTTTAGCCTGAATCCTTTTCTTGATTGTTGTATCACAGGCTTGAGATTGTAGATCCACTATTATGTTCATGAGTCAATATAGATATTTATCCACACTCTTCCCCAGAGTCAGCTCCACTGCTGAATAGAGAATAGGTGACAATGCTGCTCTCTGCCTGTACAATAATTCAAATGGCATTTTCCCATCACCAAATGGAAACTGATATTATATGCAAAAGTTACCAAACTTAGATAAGACGCCCAAGATAACATTTTACATGAGATTAGCTTCCATAATGTAGCAGCAAGTGTCTCATTGACTCATTCCACAACTCCGTTTATTTTAGGCTTATAGGGTGCAGACACCACCCCTTAATTCCCATTAGTTCATTCAGGCGTGGAATTATGAATGAGGTAAAATTAATCCCGTTGTTGCTCAGCAACACTTGGGGACACCCATGTTGGTATACCACCTGCTCTAGGATGAATTTGGCGGTACTTAGGGCATCTGCTCGACTCAAGGCTCAGGTTTTGACCCATCTCATAAGGTGGTCTATGCTACTATTATGTAACGTACCTCACCTGTACTTGCACTTAGTGGCCCCATAACATTGATTGAAACCATGTGCCATGCAAACCCTGGATTCACTAAATGGTAATTCGTCATGTTCTTATGGGGCTTATGGATCTGACATTCCATGCAACAGGTTATATAATTAGTAACGTCAAAACTCAGTGACTCCCAATAGTAGTATTGCCAGATATGTTCAAGCGTCTCCTTAACCCACCATGTCCAACAACCTTGTGGGCAGCCCAAATTAACTCAGTGTTTTCTGATGGTTTCAGAAATAAAGGCTTCTTTTCATTTGTTATTTTGAATAATTGTCCATTAATGAGCTCAGTATTTTCCACTGTCTTCTTTAACACTTTTTGAATTTCGATTGGCTCTTCCTGCAATTCCCCATGGATCATTTGCTTGAATAGGTCATCAGCACAATCTTGCACAGCAAGAACAGTTGGCAACCTAGACAGACCATCAGCATTCTGATTCTTATTTCCCGCCTGATGTTCTCTCTCAAAGTTGTAGGCCTGTAACTTCAAAGCCCACCACACTAATCTCCCCTCTGGTTCTTTAAGGTTATGAAGCCATCGGAGAGAGGCATGGTTGGTTATGACCTTGAAGTGCATTCCATGGATATAGACTCAAAACTGCTTTCATGCATAGATAACTGAAAGACATTCTCGCTCCATAACCATATAATTCCTCTCAGCCTTTGACAGTGTTTGGCTGACATATGCCATGGGGTGTTCATCCCCCTTGTCATCCACTTGGTTAAGGATGGCTCCTATCGCCATCAGTAACGCATCCAAATGAATAATGAATGGTTTCTAAAAATTTGGGTATTTTAAAATCAGACTTGTCATCAAGTATTTCCTTAATTCAACAAATGCTAGTTGAGCCTCATCACTCCAGATGAATCCCTTCTTTGGATCTTTCAACAGGTGGAAAAGTGGCTCGGCTATTTTTGCAAAATCCTTGATGAATTGACTATAGTAGCCAACCATTCTGAGTAAAACTTGAATATTGCATACGCTTTTGGGGACTGACATTTAATTAATCGCTTCTATCTTTTAAACTTTGGGCTTAAGTCCCTCAGCATTAATTACAAATCATAAGTATTCTAATTCCTCCTTAAAGAAATGGCATTTTCTTGGCTTGATTTTGAGATTCGCCAAAGCCAGTCTTTTGAATACTTCCCCAAGATGTTGTAAGTGATCAGTAAACGTTTGGCTGAATACATCAATGTCGTCCAGATATACCAGGACACAGGATAGCTTCAAATCTGACAAAAATGTATCCATAGCCCGTTGAAATGTCGCGTGGGTTTTGCATAAGCCTTGAGGCATCCTCATCAGCTGGTAAGACCCTTGTGCTGTGATAATAGCATACTTCTCTTGGTCTTCTAGGGGCATGTCTATCTCCCAATATTGGAGATTAAGTCCATGGTGGAGAAAAATTGGCTCCTCCTAACTGATCCAGCGTGTCATTAATCCTAGGCAGGGGGTACAAGTCCTTTTTCATGATTTTATTTAACCGACAGTAATCTGCGTGACTCAATTTGAACCGTCTTTCTTCTTAACTATTAATATAGGACTCGCCCATGGGCTGGATGATGGTACAAGAATTCCATGCTCTAAGAGTTTTTCAATTTCTTCAGCAACAACTGCCTATGCTGCCCTGGACCTTTGAACAGGCCTCAATTGAATCAGCCCATCATCTCCAATATCAACTTGGTGTAAATTATCCTTTGCACACCTGAGATAATGGTCACCCTGCGCAAAAATAACTCAGTATTTCTTGAATAAGGCCAGAACTTTATCTTTCTGGTCCTCCGTTAATCTGGCTAACTGATCCCATTTGATTAGCATGTGGATAGTCCCGTCATTTTCTTTTGGAAGTCCCATTTCGTCCAATTCACCAAATTCAAGAAAGGAACAAATCTCCAATAACAGGTTTAGTTGGGAAAATGTGACCACCTGGTTTCATTTGACCTTTATTGGAGATTTTTCCAGATTGGCTAAAATAACCCAAATTTCTTCATGACCTGGGATTAAAATTCTTGGGGCTACCCTAGGTGCAATCCTTGATTGTTGCCAAGGAGCTTCATTTCCTGAATATATGCTCCAGGATCTCCAAAGTCAGTCCAGTCTCCACGATTTGCTGCATTCCTGGCTGAATTATGAATTCTTCTTTAGAATAGATTGGATCCCACAATTCTCGTTTTAATATTTAGTTAATTTCTGGGCTTTTCTTCCAACTAATTTGTAACCAATAGGTATTATTCCATCCTTATAGACTAAATTGATGAAATTATTCCATCTACTGAGGGGCGCTTTCCCCTTGCGTTGATAGACAAGCAGCAGCGTTTGCCCCAGAATCATCAAAGTGTCTCCTTCAAAGTCACATTTGACCCCATACTTCCACATGAAATCAGTGCCAATGAGTATGTCATAATTCTGGTTGGCGAGAACAAGCGCTGGCGCTGATATGACCAAGGATCTAAACCATAGTGTTAGAGCGCTATAAGCCCCACAGGAAGTTGTAGAGTCAGGGCCTGCCATCCCGTACTGATTCCAGTGCTCCAAATCCGGTTTGGCCTTTAATTTCTTTACTAATTTGGTCGATACTATATTAATTGGCGCTCCACTGTCAATTATTGGTCTGACGGGGATTCAGTTCACAAAATATCTGTATATGTGCTTTCAGAAAAATAAGATAAGCTATTGTTTACTGCATGTATAGCAGATTCGTTGGCAGAATCCAGGGTATGAATTTACTGTGCTGATATATCAGGGAACGTTTCTCAAATTGTACCATTTGGAATTGATACATAACTCCATCTAACCTGGATAAACAATAAGTCCGTCTCATCTTCAGCATTTTGGACCTTCTCTGCTATCTGTCAGGAATACGGGCGAGCTACTTCCTGTATAATTTTTGGAGAAATCATCTTTGATTTTGATCTTGTTATTACATTTACATCTTGGTGCACGATCTGATGATGGGGTCTAATTTAGGCTCATCTACAAATAGATCTGACTTGTCCGAACTATTTGATTTATCCAGGGAACTTGGTTACCTGCAGTTCTAGACTGTTCCGCGTCTAGACAGAATGGTCTTTTCCCTGCCCATCAGAAGTTTCCTGTTTATCCTTATGCTGGACTAAGTTAACCTGATCCTTTGGTTTGCGTTGTCCACAGTTATTGGCGAAATGTCCATGCAGGTCCACACTTATTGCAAGTTAACCAAGGCTTGAATGGTCTAGCTCCTTCAATCTGTTTATCTTGATTCCCACGATTGTTGAAATCTCTGGATTTGTCAGGGAATCGCCCTGGTCCCTTACTATTGTTTGACTGGTTATTTGGCTTGTATGTCCAATTTGGTGCGTTGAACGTTGCTGATAGAACCTTCAGATGTTCTATAATTTGAGCAATGGTGTATTTACTGGTCAAAGTGGAGGACATCATTTGGTGCAATCCTTGATGAGGGTGCAACACGTTCTTCATCGCAATTTTCCCATCAAAATTGGTCATCATGTTGGCCCCATTGAGGATTTGAGCTTCCTTATAGAAATGATTGGTGAACGCACCCACTGTTTCATCCTTCTTATATTGAATGCCCCTGATTTCTTTTTCTGAGCTGCCATCTTATCTGGACTACCAAATTTGGTCAGAATTGCCTCCTTCGCCTCATTGTAACTCCAGTTCTCCCCACGAAGGTAAGGCAAAACTAGGTTTTGGCAAGAAGTATTGAGACAATTTATGACGGTGACAGCTTTTTGTCTGTCACTATAACCGTACATCATCATTTCAAATAACTGGAAGAAGGCAGGCGCATTATCCTGATGGAAAGCGGGCAACTTTGGAGTACTTTTGAAATCTTCAACAATAATTGGGCCAGCACTTCTGATCAGGATTTGAGCAGACACTGGAGTTTATTCAGGTGTTACTTCAGGAAGTGCCACAATGGTTGGGGGCATTTCCCTAACAGATTGGACAGTGCTGTCAGCAATACTCTCTGCTTCAATGGATGCCAATTCCTCCTCAAATAAATTCGCCTCATAGTACTCATCCTGTGAACAAGTATACTTAGAGTTTTTGAGGTCATTCAATCGTCTCAGGATTTTATCTTCCCAAGCCAAGCGTTTTTGGTCATTTTCCCAAAGTTGACGATTTTTATCAATTTCCTCATGTAAAATCGCTTTCAGGGTTTCGACTTCTTTCTGCAGCTTGCCCTCTCAGTTTTGGAAATGGAATAAATGCTCATGCAATTCATGGTTCTCCATTTCATATTTGACCATTTCATCATCTAATTTAATGACTTTGAGTTTCAATGAATCTAACTCAGATTGAGTTGCCAATTCTAAAGCGTTCTTGTTAATGATTTCTACTTCCATGCAAAGCATATCAATTTTTGATCTCATCTCTTCATTGACTCGATCAAATTTTCTTTCCATATCATTGATGGTACTCTTAATTTCTTGTATTCCTTTAACTAAATCGAGTATGACTGTGTGAGTTTCAGTGTTGGCTGCAGCCCTTGGCACAGCTGCCTCCTGAGCTTGAATTTATCAGCAACATTTGATTCATCTAGTTGGCAATGCTTATCCACATCATGTTTCCATTGGTAATTAAACCTGATATGGTTGATGATCTCCTCGACTATCCCCCAAAGTTTTGTATTCAGCTTGGCCACTAGATTCTTGATTTGGGTGTTTGATTGTTGGACACACTGTGAGGTGGAATCCAAACCAGCGCGAATCTGCTGAAAACTGACATATAATTGTCACATCAGCGCCTGCTGTTGTACGCTGTTACTTTGGGTATACTCAACAAGATCTGCGTTCACTGCCTGCTGCTGTACTTAGATGGCTTTCAAGTTTAACTAGTCGGTTGTACATATTTATTAATATAATCGCCAATATTGCCAATGCTCCACAAGTATCCCATTAACGTTGAAGTGTTCATGTTAAGGAAGTTTTTGAAGTGTCATCTTCGCTCTTCCTGATTAATATTATGGTGGAATAATCCACAGCTTTGGTCTAGGGTATTGGTCGGCAAAATTTGGAATCCTATTATTAGGATATCACTGATGCTGGGTATATTTTCTCATATTCACTCTGAAGGTGGTTCATAAATTGTTACGGAGTTCTCATTTACCCCAATCGTTGATAGATGGATGTATTTGGGATCCACCAGCATTCCAGCCTCTAATTGGTTTTTCCCCGGTGGTCTGCTGATGATCCTGTTTTTTTGCTTCTTTAATGTTCCATATTAGTTAGATAATTCAGTGTTTTTATTTTCTAGTAAACTCAACTCAGCACATGTAGTGAGCACCATGTGTAAAAACCGCGGGGTTTCTACTGGTGCACAGGTTTGCTTAAATACTGACTTCTGGAAATAAACACAAATTTATTAATTGTAAGAAGACAATTAGCCTAGTCAAGTTCAGATAATTGGGTAGCTTCCGCCCTACTCTGGCAATATAAAGGTTTAAGTGACTTTGTCCTCACTCTGGCAATATATAAGTATTTAAGTGACTTCAGCCTCACTCTGGCGTTGACATTTAGACAGGAAGATTTCTTCATAACTTCACTTTGAAGTAAACAATCCACAATTGAAAACAATAAAGTATTCAAAGTACTAAGGTGTTTTTTATTAGTAGAATGAGGGAATATTTATAGGATAAAATGATGAAGGACATGTGTTAGGGGTTCTCGTGGTAACCATGAGATTCTTGGCATGCCTAGATGATGAAAAGGGATATCCACAAGGTCTCAGCACACCTAGCTGATGAAAAGGGATATCTGCAATTGTCTCAGCACGCCTAGCTGTCAGAAAAGGGATATTGGTTCAATTTTGGGAAATATTCCAGCTAATATTCACAAGGAATAGCATACTTAAATCGCTATTCATATCAGCCCACATGTCAGCTACCAAACCTGAAGATTTCCCATGAGTAATTACCCATTTTGAGTCAATTTACTCATCTCCAAATTGTCGACAACAATCCCTGACAAAATTGTAATTATAATTCTCATCAGATTCGATCCTCTGTGAATTACAACTAACCATTTAATCAGTGATTATCTGCGATGATACAGAATAATTGGTCAACATCTCAAAGCTTAATCAATAGGCTAAATTAAAATAAATGAACCAATTATCTTAAATTAATTGAAGCTTAGATAATTCACAAGCTGGATAATGTGGTCATGTAATTTCCCACACCATTGTTGAAGAATAGTACTTGGGGACAGTCATGTCAAGAGAAAATGTTTTGATTTAAAAAGGTGGCTGTGGCCTTGGCCGTTTGGGTAGGAAAAGCCACAGCTTCCACCCATTTAGCGTAATGATTGATAGCTACTAGTATAAATTTGTTCCCACTAGTAGTCTGAGGAAGGGGGCCTATTACATCCAAACTGATGGTGTGGAACGTTTGTTGAGGGGTAGTGGGTTGATACTGGTATTGAGTCTTAAAACCTGATTGCTTCTTACACATAAGGCAAGCTTCCAAGACATCAACAATTGCTTCCATCATTCCATCCCAATAGTACCGGTCCTTAATCCACTCATATGTTTTTTGCCCCTCCATGACCTAGGGTGTAGTGAGCTTCTAGGATAACAGGTACTCGTTTCAAGGGCTGATGGTAAGGCAGCCACTTTGCCCCCACTTGTTTATACAACTTCCCATCATCCACTTTTGTGTTTCAGGAGTGTCAGGATAACATCTTTTTGATGGGCTCATCCTCATCCTCCCATTCATTTGAGGTCATAATAGATCATGCAACATCTCTGCTTCATTTTATTTAAATGAAGGAGTGGCAGCCTTGTCAACCCATCAACATCTAAGTTACTGGTCCCAGCTCAGTGTTCAATCTTCATATCATAAGGCTGCAGCTTTAGAACCCAACGAGCTAACTGGCCAGTAGGGTCCTTCATGTTTTGTAGCCATTTTTAATAAAGCGTGGTCTGTAACCACAGTGAAGGTGATACCATATAAAAAATAGCGGTAGTGCTTCACAGCTAACAGAACAATGAGGCACTCCTTCTCAGTTACACTATAATTGCGTTCTGCTTTTGATAGCATCTTACTGAAATAAGATACTGGATGATCTACACCATTTTCATCTAATTGGGCTAAGATGGCCGCAATGGCATAGTCTGAAGCGTTAGTAAACGATAAAAGGTTTATTGTAGTTTCGTGTCTCAGGATAGGACGTTGTTGTAACAGTTGTTTCAACGTCTCAAATATGGCCTTCTGTTCAGCACCCCAATAGAAAGGGGTGATCTTAGTCAATAAACGAATTAGTGGTTCGCTAAGCTGGGCAAATTTGGGGATAAATTGATGGTAATACCTCATCATTCCTAGAAATACCTAAATGTCCCTTAGATTCTCAGGGGGAGGCATCTTCGAAATTGCTTCAACCTTATCTAACATGTGTTGGATTCCTTTTTTGAGAAATGGAGTGTCCAAGGAAATCTTATTTCTTTTGGAAGAAGGTACGTTTTGAATGCTTTAACTTGATATTTGACTTGCGTAGTCTTTGAAACACTTCTTTCAGATGTTCAAGATGTTCGTTGAAGGTACGGGATAACACTGTGATATCATCAAGATATACTATGACACAAGTTAACTTCAGGTCCCGCAGTATATGGTCCATTTCTCGCTGAATTGATGCAGGTGCAATAAACAACCCTTATGGTAATCGGGTTGGTTGAAAAAGGCAATCACTACAAATGAGAGCACATTTCTCCTGATCTTCAGGGGAAAGGTCCATTTGCCAATAGCCGCTAGCTAAGTCCATGGCGGAGAAGAAGTTAAATCCAGAGAGTTGGTCCAGGGCTTCGTCAATGTGGGGGATAGGATAACCATCCTTTTCTTGTAAGAGTATTCATTTTTGGTAGTCCATAACTATCCGATGACCTCATTTTTCTTATTATGAGCAACAGAGGGGAAGACCAAGGGCTTTGTGAAGGTACTAACAACCCTGCATCTAGCAATTACTGGAGCTCCTTCCTCATTTGCTCTTCTTCCACCTTTGACTTATGGTAGGGTTTTGACCAAATAGGGCAAGCATCACCCACATTGATGGAGTGTCACCAGCCTTTCATATGACCATAGTCATGGTCTGATTTAGAAAATATATCTCTATATTTGTTTAATAAAGTATGACAATTTTTTCCATTCAACTTGGGTTAACTCATCCAAAATATGAACATTAGGTAGAGTGCACGCCAGGTTATCCGTAGGCAAACCCAAATCAGCCATAGAGCCAATGGAGTGGATACGTTCAATATCTTCTACTGGAAGTAGAAATCCTTGTCCAATCTCCTTGTGTTTTCAAACGATCATGTCTTTCTCAGTGAGGTTTAACAGTAAAATGGTAATAGGCCTCTAATAGGCTGGGTCTAGTACTCCGGGCAATACCCTAGGCTCTAAGGGGCTAACGCCCTCAATAGTTGTGATATGCAACAAGCAGTGGTGTGGGATTTGGATTGTGATTTTAGTGTCAACCACGCGTTGTTCCCCAGATTTGATTACTACCATATCTGCAGCATAGAAAGGGGCGACATCCCTTGTATCCACTGAATTATGCAATTTCATAATATGGCGTCCTAAGGTGGAGTAAGATAAAGTCATAGCTGAGAAGTGGTTACTAATCAGGCAATGTCATGGAAGCGGCTGATAAGAATTAGACTGGGCTCCCAGTCAGGGTGTGTGAGTTCCCAGTGGAGAGCCCAGAATTCCAAGGGCACAGCGGTACATGCGACTAGAAGAAGGGGAGATCTAGTGGGGATGTGAGGAAAGTAAATGTATATAAACGTACTGAAGGCCCCAAGGCAAACCAGATGGTTGCAATGGGGGCAACCCCTGAGGGCGGGAGAGGCGGGGAGGATGATGAATTCTCCAGGGTTTGTGGTTGCTGGCCTTTGGTTATGGGTAGGTGGGTCTGTGCGCCAGAGAGGGGCGGCACAGGGCCCACCGCGCGGGCAGGGGTGCTGTCAGAGGGGAAAACAGACCCGCAACGAGCATTAGGGTTGAGTCCCCCTTGGTTGGGGCACTCTGGAGCCCTTAGGTGGGTGGGATTAGCAGCAGATGAGCCAGGTGTGGGGGCCGAGCTCACAGGCATCAGGGCGGAGGCGCCCTGAGTTTGCTCTGATAGGGGAGCACTCTCAGAAATCCCAATGGCAAAGCAAACGGATGGGTTTGTGTTTGATGGGTATGCAATATAGATGGAGAAGTGACTCCATCATCGAGAATGAGGCGGTTTACCATGGATATGATACACCACCATGTGGTGGGGTTGAGCGACCAGATGACCCATTTGGCGATCATTGGGATGATTATTTGGGTGGCAGCACGCTTTGCTGGATCAATCGGAAGATTTTGAACAAAAAAACAAACAGGCGGAGTCTGCGGCAAGGCATTCAGGGTATTTGGGTTTTATTTTAGCGCAAAGCATGGGGAGAATAGAGAATGAACCAACAACTGCCCCTCAGCAGGGCAGTTGCCTTAAGTATTGGGAAAATCACATAGTGGGGATGCTGAGGGATTGATTGATTGGGGATCAGTGATGGGGTTTGGTTGGCTGGTGGGTGGGGGGTGGAGGGATGCCCAAAATCTTGGCAAAAATCAAAAAAAAACTTTTGCAAATTTTCCCAAATTTTTGGGGCCAGACCAGGTTGATGGTACTAATCTGGTCCTTGACCATTCAAGTCGGGCAGCTCGTGTGGTTTGGATTTCCTGGATTTGTCCCAGGGGCTGTGGCCTTGGTGCTCGGTCATCTGCAACCTGGTCTGAACTCTTGATCTAGTTGTCTATGTGATCCAAACTTCCTGGATCTGTTCTAGGGGGTAGGTGCAACTGGTCCAAGACACTTGTAACCTGTTTCAAAACCTGAATCAAGTTTTAATCTGATTTTTGGACCCAACCAGTCCAAACCAGCTCTGTTAGCCCAGAATTTTCAGACCGTGCTCCAATACTAGCACTGGCTGTTTCTTCAAAATTTTGGTATGTTTCCCCTGGTGATTGAGGGGTCCCAGGGGCCCGCCCATGGCCCCTGGCCTGCATAATGTCCTGTCAGGTCCCCTCTATTAATTTTACCAGGGTGGGGAGGGGGAGGGAGAGATCTGAGTATCTCTAGGAGGAAGGGCAGTCACCCAGCACTCATCAACCATGTGTGCCAGGTTGCCTGACTGTGACAGGGGGTCCACTTGGGCCTTTGGCCCCCTTTTGGTCCAAAAGGGATGCTGCTCCCTATCCAATTGTAGGAGCTGGTTCCCAGGACTTACAGGCAAGAGTATTCATGCTTGCGGGTTCTTTGTTAGATAAGACTAACAGGACTTCATAGATTAGTAATGAGATGTATCTTTGCTTCATGTTTATTATTCCCTTTTACTCAATTATAAATTAAGTGCCAATGAGCATATCATATGCGTTGTTGTCCAAAGCCATATCAAGGGCTGATAAAATAAGCTTACCAATGCAAATGGGAAGGGAAGAGTAAGCCCTGATTGCACAGTTATTATTTGAGCCAGCAGTTCCAAATTCTTGTGTGTACTCCAAGTCAGGCGCTAGCTTTATTTTCCCAAAAAAGCTTTGTGGATGTCACATTAACTGGGGACCCAGTATCCAAGATGGCCAGAATTCGGACTTTTTGTATGACCACTTCAACTTTTGTGAGGGTTCATTCAAATTTAGGTGCCAAAGCTAAGACCACCTTGAGCTGGCAGGTGGAAGTTAGCTTTATAGCGGTCAAGGGTATTTAACCATGATGTTTCTAATGGGATGCACCCGCTGAAGAGGGCGAATCAAGTCAGCTAAGAATTGGTCACCATCAATGGCAGTGTTAATCACTTTTGGACACCCTAGAATTTGAATGAGGTATGTCCCAACAAGTATGGTGGTCTTGTCTACTCCTTCAGCGTTCAAATGGTCAGGCACTTCAACTTCCATGGGGGCTCTAGTGTGTAGTAATCAACGTCATCATAACCCCACTCAGATTCCTCCCCAAGAGTATTCACAACAACAGGCAAGACAGCGATGGAAGCAGGGGGATAGCTAAAGAAGTTTGGGTAGACTTAGGAGGCGCATTTTCTAGCTTGGCTGTAAGGGAAGGCACAGAGGCGTTAGTGAGCTTGTAGGGGCGTATGGTTGTTACAACCTTACAAGGCTCTGATTCATTAGAAGTAGTGATAACCTTCTTAAGTCGCACTGAGGGAGCAGGTTTTGTAAAGAGGATAGGCACAGGTGAACGCACTCCCAACTGCTCAACAAGCGGTAGCTCCTCAATGGTGAGAGCTGAAGATTTCACCTCAGCATCACTTGGGTTAACCCATAATTGGAATTCAGCTACTAAAAAAAATCCTCTTTAATATCGCAAAGATTTTTAAAGTGGCGCTTCACTGAGATGATGTGTCTGGATAGAGAGGGTCGAGAGGCTAGCCCAGTTAAAAAGGCGACAATGGCATCATCAAGGGTAAGCATGTTAGAAGTGGTCAACCTTTGCGCAGTGAGATAATCGTTCAGCAAAGGCTATGGTTGATTCTCCTTCCAACATACTAAAGCGCATAAAGGCCTGTTTTTCCCTGTGTAGACTCTATTTGGATCCGAATTCAGCCAGAAGAGCTTCCTTCACCTCTGCCCAAGTGTATAAAGGGTTCAGGTTAGGGATTATCATCACTCCGCTAGACGACTTAAACAAGGAAGGATGTGGCGCACTTTTTGCTGTCTGTGGCGCCATCCATAGCGTCTTCATAAACGTATAGGAAGGTAGCAATGCTCCCTTCACCAGGGGTGAACTTGTTCTTAAGGGAGAGTTTGTAAGGGTGCTTTTCAAGCATCAAGGCGGGACAAAGTTCTGGTTAGTTTCTTTTCAAGAGCAACGAGGTTTGGTGTACAGGGGTCCCCTGTAGTGAGCACCGTTTTATAGGTATCAGCTTTATGGGGTGCTTGCTGGTGCTAACGCCGCTGGATCCCACAAAGATTTTAATAAAAATAAAATAAACACTACTAAAAAACTAGGTTTTTTTATAGCTTTATTAGGAGCACGGGGGGGTAAAGCTAAAATTAATCCTTTTCCAATATTTGATGGTTCATATTTATACTATTTTTGAAGATCAGAGGGATTCAGGGATAAGTTTTGTTAGCTTTTATGCTTTCCAATTTAGGTAATATGAGTGTTGATCCTATCAGATCATGGGGGAAAGTTTGTTAATTTTGGTAAATGGACGTTGGGGTTTTGGGGCAGAATATACCCATGTGGCAGGGTTTTGTTCTATCCCAACCAAACACCTCTCAAGAAATTATTCTCCCCTTAGGGGCCTACCACCATGCTTATAAAAGGGGGTGGCCCCCGTGCAGATGTGATGAAGGACTTAGTGCTGGTTGGGGGAGTACCTTCCGTTGGTTTCCCCAAAGTCCATCATACAATTGGCAAAATCTAATCATTTGATTTTTAAAAAAAGCCCATGCAGGTTTTGAACTTGTGTTACCCCATTTTACAGGGCTCCACTGAGAATCAGCCATGGTCTTTTGGCCGATATCATGGACATTTTTTATTTACATTTCTCCTAATAGCCTCAGAAAATTGCAAGTGGCTGACATTTCCCTTCTTTGGTGGAAATTGACCTAGGACATTCTTATTTTTAAGCTGTAAAGGCAAATGTCTGACAAGTGCCATCAGAAGCAGCTAGAGATGGGCATTTGTGATTTGAGTGGTCCAACTTAAAACTGGATGGACAGATCGTCCATCCGCCCTCAAAATGGGCCCAGAACAGATGGTTGGGGGGAAAGGGGATAGCAGCATGAGGGGAAATTGACGGGGCAATTTTATTTGTTTCAGGGCTGATTGTGACATACACCCAATGCCCGTGAGGCATGTGGCCCCATTTAGGACCACAAATTGCAAGATGGGGTTGGAGTCATAGGCTGCCAAACCTTTCATCAGCTCCTGGTGGAGCACCTCAGGGGGAAGGTGGGTGGGCAGACCAGCGAACTGAACCCCCAAAGTGTTGTCCTCTGGGAGCTGGGCCTGAGTTGTTGGGAGAGGGGTACCTTGGAAGACCAGGGGCACAGTTGCCACAGTGGCAGCATCAGCTTCACAGGTGAAGCCAAGATCAAAATACCCCTTGTAGGGGTGGAAATTAATAAAATAGGCGTGACACATCACCGCCTGAGCCATTATGATAATGGCTTAGTTGTTGTATGGGAAAAGTTTCCTATATTGACCCTAAGGCTAAAATGCATTGTTGCTCCAAGGGAGCACCAGGGGGCAGTGGGGCACTGCTTGGGTTTGAGTGAGGTAGGCATCGAGATCCTTGTGAGGAAAAATTTCATCCTAGGGGTTTGGTATGACTGGGTGAGCCAGTCCAAGCGCGTTTTCCTGTCAGACAGTAAATGATGGGGGTGGTTTGCCGCTGCCTCACACTGGGGCAGCTGGCAGAGAATCCAATGACATCATAAAAAATTTATAGAAGGTAATTGATTTTATTTTTTAATCCATATGATTTGTTTGGAAAGTTATGCTGAGCAGAAAGAGAGTTAAAATTGTTCTAAATATTCTTAAATCATTAATTATGAGTTAAATGTTCATTTAAGTTCAAAAAGTTATGATTTCATTAAAAAGAAAAAAATTAGTATGCATCATGTTATTTATAATTTCTTAGCTTTTAAAATTTGCCATAAAACTTAAGACTTTTCTGTAATGTTTATTGTTTTTAGGGAATTTACTAATAAATATAAAAATTATTTTATTACAAAGTTTACTAAATTTTGCTCCATTCTTTATAATATTTTGTTTTAGGTGGGCTGACCTTGGGACAAATATACCGCATCAATAGAAGGGTTAGGGAGTAGTGAGAAAAAATATAGGAGTGGAGGACAAAACCCAAGTACTGGGGGTAAAACTTTCTACACATGTTCAATAGGCTAGGATTACATGATCTAATTTCACTAATTCGCTTGGTTGGACCGAGGTATGGTGCAAGGATCCACATGTATTGATATAATCCTGGCACAGAAATACAATTCCTTCCACGATGGGATTTAACCTGCATCATGAGGGGTGATAGTGGGACGCCCATCCCTACTATGCCACACCCCTTCACTTTTTATATAATGACTTGGCAGAAATCCTTCCCTGTAATGGCCAGCTTAGTCTAAAGTTATGTCCTTCCTTGGCCATTTCTACTAAATTTAATTAAACACCTTTGACTATTATGCTGAGTCCATGATACATAAATTTGTGCATGATCACTTTGGACCCTATCCTCTCTTCTATGTTCCCAAGGCCTCTTTCTACTCTTACTCTGGACCATCTTGCTGTGTTTTGACTCAAAAGTTTATCTGGAATTATATTAGCAACACTTAGGACGTTGATTCAAGCTCAAAGCCCACAGTTTACTCTTTTAGCTTCTTCTTCCTGGAGCTTTACCTTCTGTATACTCCTGCAACATACCTTCCATTAAATAGGTGGCCATGTCAGATGAGGAAGGGGGGTCAGGTGGTTCAGCATCACGTTTTGAAACTGAGTGAATGCATGAAAGTGGACAGTAGGGACATAGGGGCATTGGTGGATGGAGAAAATGGTATAAGAGAGTAAAATTGGCCTTATTTATTATGCACACAATGTGCAGCATCTTGACATATTTAATGAGCTGAGACTTGTCATGCTTTAACAGCTCTTGCACATATGAGAAAGTTTTAATTCCTGGAAGGTTTGAGATAGTTGTAAGGAGAGTGTCTATAACACTCCTTTTCCCAGCGTTGCAGTGCTCTGTGTACAGGCCCAACGCCAGGGAACTAGCCGTTAGAATAAAGATCAATACTGCCCAGAAGAGGGTGCTGAAGCAATAAAAACTTAAGCAAAGAAATGCGATAAATAACCAGCCAAAAACATCACAGTGCACAGGGGGAGAAGTGGTAAGCATCCCAGGTGGGAGGGAACCTGGGAGAACAAATGGTGCACCAGGTGATAATCCTATTGTGTTCAAAAAAGCAAGTTTAATGGAGCGTGAGACCTCCTTAAAGGGGTCTGCACACAGAATCGTTCACAATAACATAAAAAAATGGTAAAAATGGGGAAATTTTATTTGGGAAGTCGACTAATAAGGAATGTTGGTCGGGGAAAACACATTTAAGTGTCAGCAGGGGAATACAGGATTGCTGCAGTGGACCCAAGCACTGACCTACCAATAGGGCAAGGCTACCATCCAAATTAGTTAAATAAGCTGAAACTGACTTCACCTGAGTGATTGATTGAAGTTGGATTCAACCCAAACGCGTTGTTTTGTAAATGGAACAGGTTTCAAAACCCCATTCCTTGACAAACCAAATGGAACCATCTGCGTTAATTTGGTAGACCATCCGCTTTAACGCCTGGGCCGATGTGAGGGGCTGGGCATTTGGCACCCCACTAGTACCAACCTGGGCATATTTTGCCCGTACCCAGCGTTGGTATAGGGTATGCCTCAGGTCAGGGAGGGCCTGTAGCTTCACCTTCTGGGCCTCCTGGCGCCCAGCCTTATCTTTGGGGTTGGTCTCCACTATGATTTCATGTGCACATGACATTACCCTCTCCTTCTGATGGGGCTTAACCCCCCCTCCAGGAGCTTGCGCAAGAGAAAAGTTCTTGTGGGCAGGGGCCAACTTCATGGCAGCAACGGTCAGTTTAGATTATGATCTAGCGGCCTGGGGAAAACGCTTGTGGAAGGCTTCAATCAGATCTTGTGCTTGCACACAGTCATGTTCTGGAACCCAACTGTTCTCTGCAGCTTCAAAGCCCTTCCAGGGTGCCAGGAACTCAGGTCTTCTTTTAATGTGGCGTGAGGCAACTATTTCTTCCACCTCCCACTCTGACGCCCCATCCACGAGATAGGCCTCAGGGGTCTCTGGTGGGGGCCCTTGAACAACGTCAGTTTGCTCTAATGAAACACAGAGAAGATCCAGATTGAGGGGGTAGATCTAGCTGGTATGAGGCATGGCCCAACTTTCTAACAACGCGGTAGGGGAAATCCTCTTTGGTCCAAACTTCTTGCATAGCTGCTTGATAGGGATGTTACGAGCATCAAGCATCACGAGATCACCTTCCTTGAATGCAGGACTCACTCAGCGCTTCCCATCAGCGTTCTCCTTATACACCTGCATTGCCGCCTCCAACTTGTGGAAACCCCCTGGTGGACCTTCTTGATAGTCTTGGCAAAGTCCGCCACCGCTTCAACCTTAGACCCACAACTGGGCTCCATGTTAAAGGCGGGGTTAAAGCCATGGCTGGCGAGAAACGGGGAACTACCAATCAAGGAGCGCAAGGTATTGTTATAGCTAAACTGGCCATGGAAAGGTGAGAAGCTAATCTGAATGATATGCGGCAGTGTAACACCGCAGGAACTGTTCCAAGAACTGATTCACTCGTTCAGTCTGCCCATCTGATTGAGGTTGATAGGCAGTTGAACGGCAGGGGCGAATCTGAGGAGTCTTATACAACTTTTGCCAAAAGACAGAGGTAAATTGGGGTACCCAGTCACTGATAATCTCTTGGGAAACTCCATGGAGCGCAAACACATTCGTGACGAAGAGCCTAGCCATCTCAGCCGCAGTTATTGTATATCTGCAAGGAATGAAGTGGGCGAACTTGGTAAACCTGCCAACTACCACCATGATGGCATCATAACCATCAGAGACAGGTAGTTCTACATTAAAATCCACTGATAGGGAAGTCCAGGGCTCTTCAGCTTTCTGGAATGGTACCAACAACCCCGCTAAAGGTTGACGATTTGGCTTCATTTGGTTGCAGATTAAACATTCCCTATAATACCGCCCCACCTGAGAAGGATATCCATTCCAATTGTATGTGCGCCGTATTAACTCTAATGTCTTCGCTTCCCAGGATGACCAATGGTGAGCCCATCATGATGGTCCCAGATGATTTCCAGGCGAAGTGGTCCAGCAGGAACCCATAGGCGCCCCCTGAAACCACACCATCTCATCCTTCATGTGATATCCCTGGAGAGATCCTCATGATTCAACTCTCACTTAGCAAATGACATAGTATATTCAGCTGCTAGCGGCTGAGAAAGGACTATCTTCCTGAACATACTATATTCTTCTGCATGTTCCAGAGATGCAAGCGTTGGCCCGTTGGCCAGGGGAGTGGGAAGTTGAGACAAAATTTTATTTGATGGAATTATAACCTGTGTGTTTTGCACTTCTACCTCCTTGGGGCCAGGTGCTAAAGCAGGTTTGCGGCTCAAAGCATCCGCCAAAACATTATCCTTGCCCTTGGTGAACTCATATGTGAATGCAAATTGGGCGGGGTCTCATGCCAATGGGTCTGCCGCGGGGTTAGGACATGAGGGGCGCGGTAGTACAGCAAGGCACAGTGATCTTTACGTACACAGAAAGGTTGGGAGGAGCCATACAAGTGGTGACGCCAATAAGTCAGTGCCTCCACCACTGCTAGTAACTCTTTGTCATAAGCGGCGTAATTCAACTCTGGCAGAGACATCTTTCTATCTTATATCCCACCGGATGCTCTATCCCATCTTTAACTACTTGTAACAAGGCAGCCACCATGGCGAAGTTTGAGGCATCAGTAGACACAGTGAACTCTTTATTAGGGTTGATATGTCAAAGGACAGATGTGGACAACAAGGTTCACTTCACTGCTTGGAAGGCATCCTTCAAAACGGGGGACCACTGAAGCACCTTTGCACCGCTGGCCTTATATAAGGGAGCTGCCACCTTGGAGAGATTGGGTTTGAACTTCTTGAGGAACGTTTATGTCCCCAAAAAGCTCCCCAATTCATTGACCAAAGTGGGGGTTGGCTACTCATGAATCGCCTTCTACTTGTCTGGAGTTATCATGTGTCCCTGGACAAACATGACGTTGCCCAGAAACGTGACCTGTGACTTGAAGAGCTCACCTTTTTTATTTTCAACGTAAGGCTGGCTGCCTTTAACCGCTCCACCACTTGCCGAAGGTGGACTGCATGGGACTCCTGATCAGGGGAAAAGACCAGGATATCATCCATGTAGGCGACCGCGCATACCACTAACAGTCCCTCAATGCTGCATCAATGTGGCATTGAAAGATAGAAGGGGTATTCTTAAGCCCAAAAGGCATTACCCAAAACTGGAATATCCTTTTCTGGTGCATAAGGCGGTTAACCACTCCTGGCCCTTCTTTATCCAGATCTGATTAAACGCATTGAGGTAATCCAGCTTGGAGAATACCTTCGCTTTCTCCACATAGCGCGCAATCTGTGAATCCAAAGGGATGGGATGGAGGTCTGGTACAGTGACGTTGTTAAGGTTCTCGTAGTCCACACATGGGTGTAAAGTACCATCAGAATTCTCCACAAAGAGAAGTGGGGAGCATACATGGGAGGTACGCTGAAAAATCGCTCCTTTGGCTAACTGTTCTCTCACCCACACATCCAACGCCTCTTCCTCCCGGACAGTCAATGGGTAAATGGGGGAAGATATATGCACCAGATACACCATTAACTTGAAGTAACAATCAAACTCAGAGTGCTCAGGGAGTGCATTGGCAGATGCTGCATCAAAAGAGGATTTCAAACCCTCTAAGCAAGAAGGCATAGGAACTTCCACTGAGGGCTTCCGCAATGTGGCAAGGCGTTAAGGGAGAAGATGGGGCCAGTGGGGCAATTTTGCATGGGCGTTCTCTTCTGACAAAGGCACAATGAATGTGCGACCAAACTTCATGGTGAGTGACAGGGTATTCTCCTTCAGGTTGGTTCTAACGTCAAACTTTCGCCACCACTCCACACCCAGAATGATAGGGAACATGAGGTTTTTGACTGCACTGAAGTGATCAGACAAGTGGTACTTGCCAACCTGATTGTCCACTGTCCCAATGATCTTCAGAGTGGGAATACCTTGGGACGGCCCTCCTCTAACCATATCACCTGGCAAGTAACTCAGTCTAAGGTAGTCAGTTAGGTACTGGTCCATAAAGTTTCCAGAGGCGCCATTATAAACAAAAATATTAGTGGTGAGCTCCCCTAAAGGGGAGGAGAGTGTAGCAGTCAGTAAAAAATACCTGGAATGGTCTTTATTTATGGTAGACAAAGACAACATCTCACCAAAAAATTCTTCCTCTGGCTCAAGCAAACCATCAGAATCTGTTTTGGAATCAAAAAATGGGGAGGGATAGTTGGCCACTCTTAATACTGAGGCCACATAGCCCACAATGTCTTCTGCAGGTGCATGTACTTTATCATATTTTAAACGAAGTTCCTTCTCTGCTTCCTGAGTGCCCTGGATCATAATAGGGGTCAAACGAGGGTTCTCAGGGTTATTTGATATATGGGAATAGAGGTCACATCCAAGCCATAAATGCTAATAAACGTCTCAGAGGGTTGGATAAATTTTTGCCATAAAACACATTTTCAGATGTGAGCAACCCTCTTCCCCTATCTGCAACGGAATGCTCAGCGTTATCTAAGGCCAACACCCCCAGGCCCATTTGCGCTGATTCCATAGGCATTGTCTGAACACTCTGTCAAAGGAAAACTCGTTTCTTGGAATGTAAAATTGATTATTTTGGCAAAAAGTCAGGGAATCACAACTTTTGGACATCAAAGTGTCTGAATCCACCAGGTACAAACACAAAGGGTGGATGCTTTCCAGTTGGAGGCAACCATAATAACTCCAAGTTTCTCCAACCTTCAGGAAAAAGAGGAAACAGCGGTGTGACTAACAACATCTGAAGCCCACAGCTGGCGCTCACTGTTTCCACTTCTGAAAAGTTCCACACGGAAAAGTTTGTGCACATAAGAAAAAGAGGTTGGTCAACTAATGTAAGGAGAATCTCTATATCTCTCCTGTTCCCAGCGTGTCAGTGCTCGGTGCACAGGCCCAACACCAGGGAACTAGCCATTAAAATAAAAATTATTATTGCTCAGAAGAGGGTGCTGGAGCAATAATACTTAAGCAAAGAAATGTGATAAATAACCAGCAAAAAATGTTGCGATGCACACTGAGAGAAGGGGTAAACGACCCAGGTTGGAGGGGACCTGGACGAACCAACAGTCCATGAGGTGATAATTCTATTGTGTTCAAAAAAGCAAGTTTAATGGAGCTCAAGACCTCCTCAAATGGGTCCATGCACAGGATCATTCATAATAACATATAAAAAATGGTAAAAATGAGGAAATTTTATTTGGGAAGTCGACCCACAAGGAATTTTGGTCAGACAAAACACATTTAAGCATTGATGGAGGAATATGGGGTTTGCTGCAGTGGACCCAAGCACTGACCCACCAATAGGGCAAGGCTTTCATCCAATTTAGTAATTAAGCTGAAACTGACTTCGCTTGAGTGTTTGATTGAAGTTGGATTCAACCTGAACGCATTGTTCCATAAATGGAATGGGTTTCAAAACCCCGTTCCTTGACAAACTGAATTGAACCATCCATGTTAATTTGGTAGAACATCCGTTTTAATGCCTGGGCCAATGTGAGGGGCTGGTCATTTGGCACCCCACTAGTACCAACCTGGGCATATTTTGCCTGTACCCAGCGTTGGTCTATGGTGTGCCTCAGGTCAGGGAGGGCCTGTAGCTTCACCTTCTGGGCCTCCTAGCGCCCAACCTTATCTTTGAGTTAGTCCCCACTATGATGTCATGTGCACATGACAGTAGTGGGGTCAAAATTAACAACTTGTTAGTATTAGCACATGAGTGAGCCATGGCAAATGCAAGCCTTTTAATATTGCTCTAGCTTCTTCTAGACTAACAAATACAATATTTAGTTTTTTTGATATGTTAACTATGACCTGAAAAAGTTTTATATATAAACAGTTACTGTTTATAATTAAAATAAACTACAACAATTTATATATTAATAGAAGCCTTTATATATTTATATATAATCTATCCATATAAATAAAGCTCTAGTGGGGTCTAGGTTGTCTGAGGTAGTATCAAGAACTACAAAACCATTTTTAGTGAACATTTGTACACTTGTAACAGGTACCCAGAGTAGATTTTTCACTCTATTTGAAAATATGGGTTTTTGAAATAGATAGAGCTATTATATTTTAAATTTATTATGGGAAGGCTGACCAGGGGATGGACACTTCTGAATGTAGACTCAAAGGAAAATTGAAACTTGGAACAGGGAAGGCACCCCAGAGAAGTGATGCTATCTCTTGTTGCCAGCGGGAACGCCACTATGGGAAGGAGGGGAGAACGTGTAAAGGGGCCATAACCACAATTGAACATGTGTGGAGGAAAGGGTCCGATTTAATGAACCAAACTGGGAACCAGGAGGAGACCAGCTGATGGTGACACGGTGGGAGGTAACCAAACATCCACGCCTGGAAGTGATCCACCAAGTGGGACTGGAATCTGTGGACAGCTTCTTGGAGGGTGGGGGTGGAGCCTGCGATGGCATCCAAGACAATCATGTGGATAGTCCACATGGCGATTGTGACCACCAGAGCATGGAGGGAGGGTGAAAGAGGGGATACCATGGATATAGCAAACATATCTCTTGACAGACTGAAGGGATGTGTTTGATCCTGGCCAAGCAGACGTTATACTTCGTGCCATATCACTTTAGAGGTAGGACACTTCTCCATGCGGTGGGACAGCGTTCCATACTGGCCACACATGATGCAGGATGAGTGTAAAGCGTTAGAGCGCTCAGCTGTACGATACACCCACCTCAGGCAGCGCCACACATGGGAACGGATTTGAGGCTGCAACAGAGGGTGTTGTGCGTATTTCCAGGTAGTCTTCTGAGTCTCAATGGAATAAGGGATGTCCATCATGTCCAGGTAGTCCACCCTGGATATGACATGGGGCCATGTGGGGATCAAGCCATCTTGAATGGGTAACCCCTGTACCTCCTGTGTGAACCGAGGAGAGGGGCAGCCTCTCTGGGCTGTGTATCCATTAATACGGATTCTCTGCTCTGCAATCCACATGGAGAGGAGGATTTGTTTGTAGTGGGTTTTAGTACCGTGAGGACCTGTGGCCAATGGGGAGAAGCCAGATATCTCATCAATAGATAGAGCTATTATAAATATCGCTTTTTTACATAGCAATATGATAAAATAAGTACAAACCCACATTCTGGGGGTGGCTGAAAAAACTTAAATCAGCTCCAAAGGAGTTTTAATTAAAATTAAAATTTGCTTTGCACTTAGCACCTTCACCATATTGGGATCAAGGTGTCAATTAATTGTTTATCTATATAATAATTCTTCTACATATAGCCATCTATCTGCATAATTATTTATCTTTCTATATAAATCTCCATAAAGTAAAATTCAGGGGGATCTACAATTTGTCACTCTCATCTAAAAATCTATCAAGCTGATTTCTATGCAATTTTATAAGTTCATAGAAGTGTGATAATGAAACGTTATCCATTGAAGTCTCTAGACTTATATATGTATTCCTCTTAAAAAGACTAACTTCTAGTTTTTTCCAGTTTTCTCACCTGTTTTGATTTCATTCTAAATTTACTCTAAAAAATCAAAGGTTGAGCACAGTTAAATACTTAATAATACAATTTCTTAGATCATTTTGAAACTTTCTATTAATCTTTATACTTCACCAAACTTAAGTACCAAATCACAACAGATAATCTTTGATCAATTTTTCACTTTTTATAGTAACAATAGTTTAAAAGAACCAGGGGGTGGAAGGCAAGTCGGTAAGGGCATATGGCTACCAACCTGAAGGTTGTGGGTTCGATTCCCGCCCTTTGCACATCAATCAGGTGCCAGCCAAAGGAAGCTATTGGCAGTTAGTAGGTCTAATAACACGAAAACCTTACCCATGACGTAACCAGAAAAATTTGAGTCCAGATCCGGAGGTGGAAAAACTTTCTTCAATGGAGTTGACCCTGTTCAGGTTTCATGTCATTTCTTTCTTTTGGTAATGCCTAGCCCCTGGTCAGCTTGCCTTGGTTAAATAAAAATAGAGCAAAGGAACCAAAGATCTTGTAAAAAACTCAAATTTCAAACATTAAGCATTACATATGATTGCTTTCTTATAAGTTATGTGATAAGCATTAGTATATAGATTCTTGACTTTTTCAATCTTTTATAATCAGTACTTAAATTACATTATTATAAATCATGACAAGAATATTTAATTTATATATTGCCTTAGTAATAGCAATACATCTTATGTAAGAAGTAGATTTTATAAGATAATAGACCAAATAATTTTTGTTATAATCTTATAATAGATAAAAATTATTGTGTGTATGTGGGTATGTATATTCCCCATACTTTCTAATTGCTATACCAAAATCAACCTACTTTGTCACTATGTAAACTATGCAATATATGTATTAAAATAAGCATACTTTCCATAACCTTTAATATGTATAAAGGTATGTATAAGTTACAAATACTTTATTTTTGATGAAAATTAATATAATGTTTTAGGTAAGTAATTAAATGTTATTAGTTAATTTGATTGATTCAGTGGTTTTCACTGAACATTTTAGTGGTTTAAATTTTTTTGCGTTTTAATACTTTTCTAAACTTGTTAATGGCCGTCTAAAAATATAAGGGGAAGGCTGACCATGGGACAGAAACTTCTGATAGGTAACAACAATCAAGCAGCAAGATATGTAAGAGGCACCCCAGAGGAGCTAAAGCAACTTCCTGTTGCCAGCAGGAACGCCAATGGAAGGAAGAGGGATATTGTGAGAAGAGGCTTGCACCACTACTGAGCACATATTGAGGTAAGGGTCTGAGGTGAGGAACCATACAGGAAACCAGGAAAAAACTAACTGTTGTTGGTGTGATGGCAAATGGACAAACAACCAGGCTTGGAAGAGGTCTGTAAGGTGTGAATGGAAGTGATGCACAGCTTCCCGGAGGGTGGGAGTAGAGCCAGAAATGGCGTCAAGGTAACCATGTTTATCTTCCACATTACAAATTCAACAACTAAGGCGCGGAGGGAAGGTGTATGGGGAAGTCAAGGAGAAGGCAAAGATGTCCTTAGACAGTCTGAAGATCTGTGTTTTCTACTGGCAAAAGAGATGCTGAACATCATGCCAGATTGATTTTGAAGGTGGACGCTCTTCCAAGTTGTGTACCAAAGTCCCATTTTGATCACACACAACATGAAAAGGATGAGAAGCATTGTATTGCTCCAGACTATGGTATACCCGCTTCAGGAAGCACCACATATGGGAAAGGTCCTGTGGCTGTAAAAGAGGGTGGCTGAAGTACTTCCAGATGTCTTTCTAGGTTTTCAGGGATTATGGGATGTCCAACATGTTTAGGTAGTCCATGTGGGCCATGAGAGGGGGACAAATGGGTACCAAATTTCAGAACGGCTTGCCCATGGACTTCCTATTTGAAATAAGGAGTAGGGTGACCCCTCTACGAAGTATGACTGCTGATGCTGATCCTCCATTCTGCGCTCCACATATTAAGGAGGATCCTTTTAAAATGGGCAGGGGCTTTATGCGGGCCTGCAGCAGATGGGTGTGAGGCCATATAAGTATGAATAAAGGTTAGGGTGGGTGGGGTTGCAGAGGATGAGGGCACAGGCAAAGTTGGAGCATGTCACATGCGACCAGTTCTGGGCTTGGAGTGTGGGGTTAGTTAAACAGCAATCCATGTACCCAGGATCCTAGATGCCTGGGCACGTAGTTAAGCAGACCCATGCCAACACTTTGGAGTAAGCCAAAGAGGAACTCCAGTTGCACAGGGGGAGGGAGAATTATCCAAAGCCACTCTTGTATGAGAGCATATAAGGATACAAAGGAAAAAGGGGAGAAGGCGGTCCCATGGGCTACAAACCATAATTTATACAGGATCATAGCTTTGGTAAGCACTATTCTACTTGTCAGGCTGGTTGGGTGATCCCATAGGGATGCGATGCACGTTGTAACGTTGACTAATATGTGGTGTTCCATTACCAAAGTGGCGTACCCACCCGCCTCCAGCCCTAAACCTAGGTGGCACATTGGTTCATCAGTGGGTCTGGACACAAAAGGGAGCACGATAGGGGTGAATTGGGGTGATCACCTGGATAAGCTGAGAAAAAACCGAGCAGATGGACTACACTGATTGAGGGACACTGGAGACCAGCAGGCTCAGTATCTACCAAGGAGTGTGATTTCGGTTTTGGATGCGTTGAGGGAAGCTTTACTGACCCTGGAGTGCCCCAAGAAATTGGACTCCAATGCACGTGCATCATGGTTGCTAGAAACCCAACCACATAGTTGTCAGCGAATGCAAGCATCCTAACTTGTGCTTGGCCTTGCACTTGGATACCAGGAAGGCGAGCACTTACATTGCATAGAAGCGAGTCAAGGCTGAAGTTGTATAAAAGTAGGCTCAAAGGGTCCCCTAAACAGAAACCCCTTTAATGGCGAACCAAATTAGTTTGGAAACCTGGTCCCCGCACTGCCATTTTGGCTAATCTGGTGAGCAATATTGCCCAACTGATAGTCTGTTGGGTGAGGTGGAACCAGTTAAGGCAGGCTCTAAGATAGTCCCAGTTTACCCCTATCATACGCTTTTTGTTGGTCTAAGAAACAAGCGCCCAGTTAGCTGGGGATTAAAAGACACTGGCCACGGTGTGAATATTGTCCCATATTGACCACTTAAAGATAAAGCCAAATTTCTCAGGGGATATTACCTCAGATGCAATTTCCCTAAGGCAGTTAGCCATTATTTTAGTCAATAACTTAGTATCGGTGTTAGTGAGGGAAATAGGGCGCCAGTTTGTCAAGTCTAGCTTATCCCCCTTTTTAACAACGTTACCATGTAAGACTCTTGGCCCCCAATTGAAGGCGTGTCTTTAAGAGACATTTTTTCATTGAGGCAAGAATTAGTGGGATAGTAAATTAAAATATTTTTAGAAATCATATGGAATCACATCGGGTCCTGGGCTCTTACTGTGCGGTGCATTGCAAATGGCATACCAGAGTTCGTCATATGTTATTAGATTCATGAGCTCTGGATATCAGGAAATAATGCCAATGTGTGCACTAAATACTTTATATGGTGTTTCTGCAATAGAATTGACTAAGAGACTCACCTGCGTGCTGGCCAAGTTTTGGAATGGGGTGGAAAGTCATTGGAAAAAGTAGGTAAAGCATCTTTCGCCTATGGTGATATTCCATACCTTATACTGAACACAAACGCGATGTTTGTGTTGTCTGATTAGCGCGTTAAGATGGGCTGATCATTTGGCCCATTTACGACCCCAAGAAGGATTACTCTACCCCGGGGACATTTTTCTAGGTGGTCCACCTCCACCAGGGCACGCTTAATGACTGCTGAGACAGCCTGAAAGCGCAGCAACAATATCTGGCACGCTTGGGAGATTGTGGCTTCTTCTAATGCTGATCAGGTCATCAGGAGATCAGCACATAAAGGATTTGTGAACTCCTGTGTCAAAGTGGCGGTTTCCATCCAACTTAAAAATGCGAGTAATTTGAGATCAGTAGGGCAAAGTTTACTCCATTTAGGCGCCTGTGGCGCCAGGTTCAACAGAGTAAATGACACTGTGATCATCCTGTGGTCAGAGAAATCTTTTTCGTTGTATTTGAGTGCAAGATCTGGGGGCAAAAAATTAGTGGGGCAAGAATAAAATCTATTCAGGACATAATCATCGGCGCCTGTTGTGCACATGAGGATGTGAAATGTTGGGTAGTAAAGGCGCTTGCTTGTAGAGTGTATCAAAGAGGCACAAGGTGGCTTTCATAACATGAAGTTCAATATGCCCCTGCAATGGGGCATGCGCAGAAGGTCAGCGGTCAGTGGATTGGTTATCTAAACAGTTCAGGTCGCCAATCATGAAGTAATTGGAGGGGAGGGGAATAAAAGCCATGCTGAGAGAAATTTTAGATTAACCTGCACAAAGGTTGAGCGTAGATAATAGCTATTGTGTGCACTTAGGCGTCCCATGAAAAGGACACAACCAGTACCGTCCATCAAGAAAGTTTTTTTGTAAGAATTTAAAGTTGTGGTTTCCCTGTATAAGCACCCCACAGTGCTCTGACCAAAAGGATTGGGAGGGGAGGAGCATAGTTGCCCATGTGTCCTTGGCACCATGTAGAAAGTGTGTTTACTGAATTGCTAGTATGTCCACAGGTAAATTATTTTTTTGAAACTCAGTTTTTAGCCCAGGACAGAGAGGCCTTGAGTCAGGCGATGTTCAGTGTACCTTTTGTGAAGGATGCCCTCATCACTCCTTAGGAGTGAAGTGATGGCCCCTCAGGCCCTGCCACTCCGCGTTGCTGTGCAAGCTCAGTCTTTGCTTTTTGTGCACAAGTGTTAGAGGAGGGAGTATCACCAGGCGTATAGGTATCATCTTTGAGGGCAGCTTTAGCTGTGGTTTTGGTTTTTTGTTTGGTTTTTTGTTTTTTACTAAATTTTGAGTTACCGTGGATTTGTGGTGCATCATTAAGATTATTCAACGATTCTTCCCCAAAACTCATCTAATTTTGGTTTTGAAAATTTCTTGCATTCTTTGTGCAGGAATCCTGCAGGTGTGTACCAAGCACATCTTGCAATTATAAGGGCTGGGTTTCCCAATCTGATTGAGTGGGAATTTGGGATTCCAATGAAGCAGAAAATTCAGCCTGGTCAGCACAAGTGTGGGAAGGGGGATGTCAGTTGCTGCTATGGCCAAAACCTTAGCCTGCGATTGGAGTTGAGGTTTGGCTTTTTTGTTCATGTGGGGACACAGGTTTTACCTGGATATAACACCCCTGGTCTCCCCATGGGAAGGTGACACTAGAGTTAGATGTGGGCTCACAGTTGCCAGCTCCCATTGCTTATGAGTAATCCTCATTTAAAATAATTTTCTCTGATGGGACAGGTGTGTAACTTGTGGCCATACGCATGACAATGAGTGGAGATGGGTGGTACGCTGTCAACTGTAACTCATAACAGTCAAGTTTTTTTTGTCCATTAATGGTGATAGTAGTGGTGTGTAAAATCTGAGTCAGTTCTTCAGCTACTCTTGAGAATGGGGTGATCACCGCAATAGCCTTACCTGTGCTGAGGTCAGGCATAAGAAAAAAAACTTGCATTTAAAAGGATCAAAATTTACCCATAGCTTTTAAGTCCTTCTTGGAGATGGCTCTCAAGAACTTCATGTTTAATGGGCATGTGAAGAAAATTAAAAATAACAAAGACTTGGTTTGATTTCGTCCATTGTGTGCATTTGGTTACACCACTCGTTGACCATCTGGAATTTCAACCACCATGCGCACTTGTGCAGCAGCGTCCACTGCTTGAGCTGTATCAAACATGATGTCCAGCCATCTGTGGGTCATCAAGTGTGGTGCTACATATATAACTTCTGGGAAGTGGGTGCATATGTCACCACAGAACTTCTCAAAGAGCTGATAAATTTATATCCAGGAACGCTCAGACTCTAAATTCCACTGACAATAGTGGCTGGGAGTGCGGAGTTTTGACATATTGTTGCACTTTGATTGCCATTCCAAAACTTCTGTCAAAATACTCATCATGGTTTTTTATTTTTGTCAGGGCCACTGGTGTCTCCAGGGCGTTTTATAACTTTAGGTGGTGCAAACAATTACCCTGTGCCTTTCACCACGCTTTCCCAACCCTTACACGGCATTGGACATGCACTCATCTCTCCTTGCATATTATCAAACCTTTACTATCTTGAATTGAATTAGTTGCAATTAGTGATTGTAATGGGAAAGGAAAGTATCATTAATGACTATCTATCAATATAAAAAACTAACAATCACTTATAATCCTCTGCTGCATATATTATCAAGCAACACTGGGTGAAGTGGCTAGTCTTAGAGTAAATTTACGATTCTAAACTTGTGAGTTATGTACAACTGTTATAGCATTATATTTAGGGATAAATAACAATTGGGTTTTTTTACAAAGTTTTATAGAATATAAGTTTCTGGCTTGTGAATTTTAGCAACCCATTTACTAGTTGTCCAATTAGTAAAGTAAGTAAACTTTATATAAAAAATAAGCACATTTAACACTTATTTATATCACTAAAGATATCTTTAAGTTTGAGTTAAAACTCACTCTATAGTATTTTTACTACTAATGTGGCCCAACCCAAGGAGGAGGGACTTTCACACGTATTTATTTACAATGTTTTAAACAAAGTGATTATAAGATTAATTTAAAATTTTACAAGGTTTCTTGGCGTTGAGACTTAGCATCCATATTATGAGGGAATAGAGATAAGAAAAAACTTTTACACCGACAGTTTCTTCAGGTGGCAGGCAAAGGCAGATAAAATGGGGGTTGGAGCGTCAACAGCCTGGTGTAGAAGGAGATATATGTGAGGATTATTCTTGTTGATGAGATTAGCGGAGTGCATCACCTTAATATACTGGGACAGTTGTTGCTTAGCAAAGGTGATAAGTTCGGGCACACAAGTAAATCACTTGATATGCTGGCAGGCTTGAGGGTAGTGGGGATCAAAAGTGAAGCTTTTGCTGCATCTATGCACATGCGGCCTGTTTCAAACTCAAGGTCTTTAATACTAAACTTAGCATCATGGGGAAATTATGGGGCAAAAGAAGGGATGGGAATACCTTTTTTTGTAATTGGTGCTGAGGCCCAAGTTACAACCACACAGGTCAGTGCTTTTTATAAGCAAATAAATGGGACAGTATGAAGACATCCCTACAATAAAACAATAAAGATTTCTATCATTGAAGGTAATTTATTAGGCAGCTTAATTAATCTAGGTGAAATTAAAGATCACTTCCAATTTTCCACTCCCATCACTAAACTATGCTATAGATTAACAAGCAGTCATAGTTATCCGGAAGAATGGTAGAAACCATTAGCTTGGCACTTTAGGGGACAAAAACCCTTAACAATTGTTTTTATGCCGGTGGGGTATGAGAGGAAATTTATAATAAGGAATCTAATATATGATTCTAAAAAGCCTAGTAAATTGCTAGTAAGTGATTCAGTGGATATTTCTGGAGGGGTGAGAAAAGGATTGAACCTTGGTAGCTATTTAGCTACATATAAAAACGTTGGTTTATGGGTGAAGTAATCCTCCATAATCCAATTCAACAGATTGACATTGACATTAAGGCAATCAGTCATAAATTAATCTAACAGAATGATTGGTGTCAAGGCACAAGGAACTAAAACCTTCGTCTAAAATAAAGATAAAAAAATAAAATAGTGGAATGATTGGCTAGACTAATTTGCAACATTCCCCCTTCAATTGACCAACTATTTAAGCACAGAAATGAGAGGGGCTAGATGGTAGCAAGAACAATGAGGCTTCTAGGCCAGGAAGCACATAAACTTAAGCTATTGTATTATTTCTGGATGTGCACCAGGTAAGTGTAGGTGTTTTCCCAAGACACCTTGATTTCTCCTTGGTGAGGATAAATAGCACCAGAGGCAACAATGGGATACTCCTTGAACTGTGAAATTTTGGGAGCATATTATAAACAACCTTTCAGAAAATTGTAGCATAATATACATTTCAACAAGGGCCTAATGCCCTGGTTTGTTAGTACACTTTTTCCAGTGTGGATGAATCATATTTGACTTATTAATACATTAGGTAAATTTAAGGGCTTCAGTCTCTTTTACAATATTCAATGGTAATAATTCCCTCACTAGAATCAGAATCTACAATTAAGGGAGGTTGATAATTGAACTCAAAGTGGGATATAGATTTAGCCTTCCATCAGTGTCAGACAATTGCAAGTACAAGATTGTTAGAAGAGCAATTTGTAAGATGATTGTAAAATGGGCCAAAAGACCCTGGACAATTCACAGTGGAATCCTTCAAATTGGGGCAATAATTCCATACATATCATTAAAACTAGGCCAAATGGTTTGAGTTTAGGTAGCAAATATTATAACTCATTGGCGGAATCATGGAGCTTTTCTGAGGTCCCTCCCCGCCTTACCACTAAACTCATTCAAGCCACGCTGCGAAGACCAGGCCCTTTTATAGGGTTGGAAGGGGTCCTGAAAGATACAAATATTTTCTTACATGTTGATTGGCTTAAATTCATTAAAACGACCTCACAGGATTGTCTTACCCACTCTTGACCCTCCATAGCCCTTCCAATAAAGCAAGGTAAGATTTGAGAGCTTAATAGGTCAAATGATCATAAATCCTTATTTGGCTTGAACCTAATAAAGATTCAATGTAAATGTCCTTTGAGCTTGATGTGTGTTTAATTACTAAGCCATGACATTGTATGAGGGTTCGGTTTTTTCTTATCTCTGCGGCACTTAATAATCTATAAAAATTTACAACTCTTTTAGTTTATTGTATATTTACTTTTATCAATTTAAGTGGTTTAATCCCCTAGTTTGTTGGAGTTTAGGCTTTAACGCACCAGAGAGCTTATACCTACCTGAAATCCAGCAAGTGGTGCTCACTACAGGGGAGCCTGTACACCACAATAAACTTCTTAAATAATGGAGCTTGGTGGGGAAACTTCCCCTCACAACCTCCCCACTTCAGCTGAGTCTAGTATCACTGCTTTAGAACTAAGCTAGCTAGTGCCTTGTCCTACTCAATAAGTTTGAGTTTACCCCCTCTCAAGGTCTTTATGGAGCCGCTCCCACCATTCACAAACCCCCTTTCAGGTTCAAGTTTATCCCAGGCGAGGGCAGTATTGCATCCTTCCTCTTTGTATACAAATCTGCGATGGAAGGAGTTACTGACCAGCAAAAACGTAACTATATTCTCCCCTGTTTGAGTTGTATGGCTCAAGAGATCATGGTTTCTACTATGGCCAATATTAACAACTTGGTAGATGTAAATAAGTGCTTATTGATGAATTTGGATCCTTACAGTGTTTACAAAGGCAAAAACAGGCTTTTATGTGCCTTATCCTACATAAGGGAGAATTGATCCTTTCTTTTGTTGAGCAATTCTATAATTAAGCTCAACCTCTGCTTGCTAAATTGCTACATCTAGATGATGACATTGCTGCTATCATGGTTGCCTTGGCGTCTTATCCCCGTTTAGCGATGCATATCTCTGCAGTCATGCGCACCTTCCAAACAGTACAAGATATTAAAGAGGCTCTGCTAGCAGTGGCCGATTTTAATGCTTTAAACTTATGCAAAATGCTACAAGGGGAGAATCTACTTTAACCCCTCCAGCTACTTCAATGGCTATATCCCTCTGAGACCCTGTTTCTGATAAGCTGCAGCAAAAAGATGCTCCTCCAACATGTGAGGATAGCCCAAAAATAATGACAGTGATGGGGTCGTGCTCCCCTTCATTACTAGCTCAAAAAGCTCAATTGGGGAAATCAGTTGTCCCTTTGCCTTGCCCATCTTTTTCTTCAGAGCAGCCTTACCAAGTGATTCAAAGGCTGCTCTTAATCTCTAAACCCCTCTCTTGGGTGCCACTTGCCCTACTAACAATAGGTTAAATGACCATGTCCAAAAGGCTAAACTTCCTGTTTCACAAAGCTTACTACCACTGATCAACCCACAGCTAATGTAGTTAAAGCATCCACATCCATGACGCTAACTCCCTTGATCTTTCATCCAGCTAACTCTAGTCTGAAACCTGTCTTAATGAGGCAGCCCAAACCCCCTGGGTTGAAGGTCGAGAATTAAGCTGTGAAAATTCCAATGCCTCCCCCAAAAGTTAATAAGGTTGAGGAGCGAAAACAGGACCCATCATCTCATAAGGGAAGGCTTGAACCTGCCTCACCTCCTATGGGCTCCTTAACATGCATTGGTAACCCTCTGATGACGAATCTGAAAGAGGTGGCGAAGATGTTGGTCATTATGCTTTAGGAGCCCCAGGTGAAGTGGAGGTACCTGAACAATTAAACTCAGAAAGAGTGGAATTGGCTGGGTTACCTCGCAGAACATATCTTTATCATATGTTGAGAGGCCTGGAGGTTATTGGTACCTCCAGTGACGCCTACCAGCTTATTGTTACAATGATTTACCCATTCATAGCGCGTATACACTGCAATCTATCTGAGATAAATTCTCTGAAACTGCCAAAGACCTTGCTTCTACTCTTTAGCTGAAGGAGGTCCTCGCTCTTCCTTCAAATTTGGGTAGAACTTTAACTAGAGTGGAGGTCATTGTTAATGGAGTGTGAGTTAAGGCTCTTCTTGACACTGGGTCCCCTGTGAACGTTGTGTCATTTAAACTTATGAAAAAAACTAAGTTGTCCCCTGACCTTAACTAAACCCAAGAGTTTAGAACTGCAGGGCCAAACACCACTCGCGCCATTGGGGCCTATTCACCTTTACACATCCAATTTGAGAAAATTCTCCTCTCAGCCCCCGCAGTAGCTTTGGATAAAAAATGCCTATGATATACTCATTAGTAACCAGTTCATGCTTGAATATGAAGGGGTTGTTAACTTGAAGCAGGGCTATCTCTCCTTGCTTAACTACGAGGTTCCTGTTATTTTGACAAATGATGAGCCGAATAAAAAAGAGTATGCTTGCACCGTTGAGTTCTCCTCTTCCGCCTTATCGTTACATTGTACCACGGCAGGATGGCATATAAAAATGTTGCCTCCATCATTGGACACCCTCGAGGGTATCCCTTTATATGCCTTTGAAGAGGTAGTAATTAAAGCGGGTGAATAACGCGTAGTCAACACTAAGATTACCCTAAAAATCCCCAACAACTTCTTATTGCACTTAACTATCTTTGATGGAGTTAGTCCTTTGGAGCCCAGAGTTTTTTCAGAGCGTGCTAGACCCTGCCTACCAACAACCTAACAAACTTCTGCTAGGGAATCTCACCAAGAAGGATATGGTTTAAAAAAAGCATCAGGTGATTGGAATAGGCATGCTGATTCCCCTTGAGGAAATAAAACAAGTTCACTGTATTGAATCTTTGGCTGATATGTGCTTACCCGCAGACCAATCACTATGTACTCTTTCTACTGTTCATATTTAAGATGAACTAACTCCTCTGAGCTTGACTAGGTCCACAATTTATTGGAGTCCTATAGCGACATCTTCTCTATCTCTGACACCGACTATGTGCACATGTAAGTTTGGACTCATACCATTGACATTGGGGATGTTCGCCCAATCCACTTATAACCCTATCATAAATCCAAAGTCAAGGAGCATAAGATGCAGACAGAGCTCAAACAGCTACTTGACGCCTGGTTGTTGGTGCCTTCCTACAGCCATTAATTGTCCCCGCTCCTATTAATAAAGAAGAAAAATGGAGGTCATCAGGTAGTTATAGACTACTGCAAACTGAACAACCTCACAAAGAAGGAAAGTTAACATATCCCCTGAATTATTGACGCTCTGGCACAACTCTCTGGGTTTAAATACTTCTCCGCCATGGACTTGACTATTGGGTAATGGCAGATGGACCTTTCTCCACAAGAGCAGCCAAAGTGCGTCCAAATCTGCAGCAAGGGTTTGTTCCAACCCACTTGGCTACCTCAGGGGTTATGTAACGCACTTGCTACTTTTCAGCGGGCAATGGATCACATTTCTCCAGGACCGTAAGCTTAGCTGTGTGATTTTCTACTTCAATGAAATCACAGTTTGATTTAAAACGTTCAACGAGAATCTCACACACCTAAAGGAGGTGTTTCAATGCTTGCGGGCAGCCAACATAAAGCTGAAGCCCTTTAAATGTACTTTTTCCAGAAAAAGCTGTATTTCCTTGGGCACGCCATCTCACAAGATGGGATACAACCTCTAAAAGATAAAGTCGAAGCAATATCTAAAATGCCCGTGCCCAAAACCCTTTGTGACATTCAGGTATTCTTGGGCATGATGGGGTATTACCATCAGTTCATTTTCAAGTTTGGCCAGCTTAGTGAGCCCCTTGTACGTCTCTTGGCTAAGGAAATCCCCTTCTATTGGAGTGCTGAACAAAAGGCCACATTTGAGACCCTGAATGAACTATTGAAAAAAAGATCAGTACTCCGCCACCCTGATTATGGCAAGCCTTTCATGTTGTTCATCGGATGCCTCTTTTTATTCTGTTGAAGCTACCTTGGCGCATCTGGATGAGAAATGGAGTCGAAAATTCTATTTCTAATTTCAGTAGGGTGCTTTCAAAAGCTGAGCGCAACTACAGCGTCACTGAAAAGGAGTGGCTAGCTGTCTTGCTTGCTGTCAAATATTATCAATTTTTAAAGGAGACTTCCTTTAAAGTGATTACTGACCACGCATTCTTAAAGTGGTTACAAAGTATGAAAGACCCCACTAGGCGGTTATCTCGCTGGGCTCTAAAGCTCCAACACCTCAATATGACCATTGAGCACCAAGCTGTAACGCATTATATGAACGTTGATAGGTCGATATGGCTGCCTGTCTTACATATTGACAATAGCGAAGCAGAGAGGTTGCATGCCCTCCTCATGACACCTGAGGCGTGGTCTGATGAAGATGACTCAGTACAAAAGATGCTAGCATGGCACCTCCACAACACCAAGGTGGATAGCAAGGAGTTATAAAGAAAGTAGGAGCAAACTGGTTGCCTTTCTCCGGTTATCAGAGCGAGCACCCATGATTATGGAGTCTCACACTATCATGGGCCATGGTGGAGTCCAAAAAACCTATGAGTGGGTTAAAGAGCAGGTATTATTGGGAGGTTTTTTGAATACTATAGCTGAGGTCAAAGATGCTTGTCTGACCTGCAAAAAACATTCCAGCTTCAAGACCCGTTATCAGTACCAACCTACAACACCTCAACAACCCTTCCATACCATTAGTTTGGATGTGGTAAATCCACTCCCTCTGACTTCTGGGGGCAATCATTACATACTGGTTAGAATAGATCATTACCAAATGGGTAAAGCTGTTGCTCTCCCCACTAAACCTGCTAAGGCCACTGCCACCTTCTTGAATCAATATATCTTTATGTGGCATGGGTGCCCCAGGTCCTCCTATGTGACAATAGGAGAAATTTACCTCCCAAGTGGTAAAACTCTTTGCCACCTCCATGGGGTGCAAAACAACTCTTCTTGGCCCCATATAACCCATCACCAATGGTGCCGTAGAAAGAATTAATGGGACCCTGGTCTCTATACGACAGAAGATGGCCAGTTCAGACCCTCTCCACTGGGACCTCTACTTACCCAGAACGCTCATGGCCTATCATATTAGTTACCATCATATCCACAAAATGTCCCCTTTCCGTGAGTTATATGGGTGAGAACCTGAGTACCAGCTTTATTGGCTTAAGTTCTCTTCTCTGACAGGGCTGATCATGAACAAGCCATGAAAAAGTTGGTTCAGCACATTATCCAATTGCAGTCTGAGGCTATGACTAACTTGGTGAAGACTGTTACTAAAGAAGTTCAAACTGCCAATGAGAGCTGAGCCTATCTTCCATTTTTCCAAATATCCGACTTGGTACTGTATTATCACAATCAAATCACTCCTAGTAGCTAGAAGCTCGAAAATATCTAGGAGGGAGCATTTGTAGTCACATATAAACAGTGGGATAAATACTCCATCAAATCCCTTGCTTCTGGAGTCACCATCAACCGAGTCCATGGCCAGTTTTTACGCCTTTACCCTCCCCTCTAATGCTCTTAAAGGGAGTAGTGTCAGACAATTGCAAGTCCAATATTGTGAAAAGAGCGTTTTGGATGAAGATGATTGTAAATTCGGCCAAAAGATCCTGGCTGATTCGTGGTGGAATCCTTTGAATTGGGCATTAATTCCATAAATATTATTAAAACTCAGCCAAATGGTTCAGTTTAGGTAGCCAGAATATTCTGACTCATTGGCGTAATTAAGGGAGCTCTTCCAAGGTATCTCCCCGCCTTACCACTAATCTCATTCAAGTCACATTGCAGAGACCAGGCTCTTTTATATGGCGGAAGGGGTCCTGAAAGGTACAAATATTTTCTCACATGTTGATTGGCTCAAATTCATTAAAACGACCTCACAGGCTTGTCCTACCCACTTTTGACCATCCATTGGCCCTTCCAATAAAGTGAGGCAAGATTTGAGAGCTTCAATAAGTCAAATGACCATATTTACTTATTTTTCTTGAACCTAATAATGATTTGTACGCCCTTTAAGCCCAAAGTGTGTTTAATTACTAAGCCATGGCATTGTATGAGGGTTCGTTTTTTCTTATCCCTGCGGCGCTTAATAAACTATAATTGCTTACAGCTTTTTTTAGTGTCTATTTACTTTTATCAATTTAAGTGGTTTTAATCCTCTGTTTGTTGGAGTTTAGACTTTACTGCACCAGCAATCTTATACCTATCTAAAATCCAACAGTCAGCACTGAAAGCCGCATAGGTACAGTATGCACGTTGTCCTCTAGTCTATAATCCAATCAAAATGAAAAATTCGCCATGTACTTATTTAATGTTGGCAACGCAATCTCAGTGGGATCATTTAAAACTAAACAACTGTGCCCACTAGGCCAAGTTCAGCATCAGATGATTTCCAGGTATAGTACAGGGAAACTTATGTCCTTCTACCTACAAGGTATTGTCCTCAAATTTGGCGTTCAGCCCATATTTACTTAAAAATTAGGCATCAACAGTAACTAATAATTATTATGATATAAAATAATGTTTGGAGCAGACAATACTTTGTACAAAATTCTAGCGGCAAGGAGCTATATGCTCCTAGAGAAGTAGTGGCATTAGGGTCTACGGTGCCATATTCTCTGCAGTGGGAAGTATCAGGTTCAGTCTCCAATTTTTCATTAGTTTTAAAACTACTTGAAGGGTATTTTTCTGTCCACAATTGCCCAAACTGGTATGTTTACCTGCTAATATCAACATAATTACATTCAGGGTAATTATCTGGGCCTGTGAGTGTGTGAATGTCAAGAGTATCTGATTGACTCAAGTAGTTAGATAAATGATTGATCACTAGTGGCAGCGAAGCCATAGCAACCTTGTTTATTATTTTTTATTTAACCAAGGTAAGCTGACCAGGGGATGGACATTACCAAACTAAAACTAAAAATCACAATAAAAAATAACGATTCAAACAAAACACCCAAAATAGATAGTCAATTGAATCATACCTAACAAAAATCCAACCAGGTGGGCAGCAAATACTGCTATCCCTTCATGGTGGATGGGGAGGGGGATTGAAGGGCTCGTCTTTGGCTGCATCCATCTCATTCCAGAGTAGGGTGCGTGTTAAGGCAGATAGTAAGGGTGTGGGGGCATCGGTGGCATGGGGTTCAATATCCTTGATGACTGGAACTTCTAAATAGTTGCCAGCCATCATTATACCAACAATGTATTTGCCCAAGTCGTCTCCAGCTTTGAAGCGGGCATCTGGGAATTTAATGAACATGGCAATGTTGGTTCAGGTTATTTTTGCTTTTGGATTCCGTGCTACTGTTACCACGTTCTGGATGGCTTCAGTGACGTTTTTGTGTAAAGTTTTCATGTTGATCTTACTTTGTGCAGTAAGATTTATGGGGATAATGGGAGGTAATATCCTCCTGCGAGTGCAGCCACAGATTTGGCGGCTGCTTCTACTGCAAGCTGATGGTCACTGTAGAACAGTTTGGCATTAGTTTGGGGGACATGTTTCTGAGGTGGGAATTTTGCATCCAGAATGCTTTACAGAGCTGCTCAAGTTGCAGCGTTGCTTC
Source organism: Massospora cicadina (assembly GCA_022478985.1). NCBI lineage: Eukaryota > Fungi > Entomophthoromycota > Entomophthoromycetes > Entomophthorales > Entomophthoraceae > Massospora > Massospora cicadina. The sequence goes on along the minus strand of JAKSZP010015890.1, from coordinate 40,018 downwards.
TTCAATGATGTTACATGATTTGTCGATTTCATCCAATAAATACCATAGATTTTGGTTGAATTGGATTGAGGAATTAGCGTATGGTTGAGGTTTGTTCAATTCGTTTGCAGATGCATGGGATTGAACTGGGATCCAATCTTATGTTTGGTTAGATGAATTGTTTGTGGTATTGGGGCAAGGTTGGTGCTGATTGTTAGCCGTAGGTGCAGCTGCATCATCAGGCATTGGAGGAGGGGAAGGTAGGATCATACCCCATGTCGGAGTTGGCGTGGGGTGGGCGGCAGATTGGTGGGCATTGGGCAAACTTTTGGCATTGGTGGAAGTTTCTGAGTATGGGCATTTATGTTTTAAGTGGTCTAACTTGAAACAGGATGGACAAATCATCCTTCTGCACTCAACGTGGGCCCAGAACAGATGGTCGGGGCAGATGGGATGGTGGCACAAGGGTGAATTGCTAAAGAAATTTTCATAAATTCAGGGCTGATCATGGCATACGCCCAAGGCCCAGTGAGGCGTGTGGCCCCATTTGGGACCACAAATTTTAAGATGGGGTTAGCGCCATAGGCTGCCAAACCTTCCATCAGCTCCTGGTAGAGAACTTCAAGGGGAGGTGGGTGGGCAAACCAGCGAACTGGACCACCAAGGTGGTGTCCATTGGGAGCCAGGTCTGAGTTGTTGGGAGGGGAATATTGTTGAAAACTATTGGCACCATTGCCGCAGTGGCTGCATTGGCTTCACAGGGAAGCCAAGATCAAAGTACCCCTTATAGGGGCGGAAGTCAATAAAACAGGCTGGTGTCATCACTGCCTGAGCCATTTTGATAATGGCTTGGTCGTCATAGGGGAAGAATTTCCCATATTCAACCCTAAGGCTGAAATGCATGTTGCTCTGGGGGAGCACCAAGGGGCAGCGGGGCACCACTTGGGTTTGGGAAAGATTGGCATCGAGATCCTTGGGAGGGAAAAATTGTCTAAAGGGTTTGGAATGACTGGGCGAGCCATTCTGAGCACGTTTTCCTGTCAGATGGAAAATAGAGGGGGAATTTCCCCGCTGCCCCATGCTGGGACAGTTGGTGGGGGATCCAACGACATCAGAGCAAGACTTCAGTGTGAGATTAAGTGTTTGTTTTTAATTTACCAAAATTAATTTGCTTAAAAAGTTACACCGAGCATAGAGAAAAAAACCTTATTTTATTATATTCATAAGAGATTTTTTGGCAATAAGACAGCGTTCATTATGTTTATAATAGTAACTGAAATTTCCAAACTTTTGGCAGATGTAAAATATCACCTTAATACTCCTCCATAGCTTTTTTGTTTCTTTGTTGGGTGTCACAGTAAGTAAATGAATGCTGGAAGCTTTCTTGGAAAATTTAGTATTAGTGGCACCAAAAGTAAGGGTCCAGAGCTGGAGGTAATATATCATTTTTTAATGATAGTATTAATTTTAAACAGATAACATTGCCTGATACAAACTTTTTTGAGGCTTGCAGGTGTGTCAGAAAGCAATCAGAGCATCATAATGGCTCAGATCCTGGCCTCATATAATATATGGCCTCAGAGTAGAAGCAATCAGTGAAGGTGAACACTTATTTACCAGGTCTGAAGTCAATATTCAGAAAAGCGGTTTCCAACCTATCATCAGTTCTTCCCTTCCTAAACTCATCAATAATGATGTTTTTGGTGTTAAGGTAAGACATTCTGACTTCTGTTGTTTTTGGCAGTGCCAACTCCTGATTATAGGGATCCAGAAAATTCATCATCATGGACAAATTTGTATGGTCATTAGTGTTACCATTGTAATTTTAAATAAACGTACTAAAGTATGGATATTTCCATGCATATTAAATCTGGGCATTTTGATGGGGTTAACTGAGGAAGAAGGCGCCGAAGTAACTTGCAGGTCAGAGTTTATGGAAGCGGTGGCCTCTGAAGCTGGCTGGCAGTAGCAGCTGATAAAGGTACTGCAGTTGATACATTGGACCTAATAGCTACAATTTTCTCAATAGGATCATCAAATATAGAAGCTGAAAAAACTTGGCAATGCGTTGTGCTACCCTTACAACTGGTAAGCTAATATCTTGGCAGATTTACTTTACTACACTATTAATGTGTTGTCATTCTGCCATAAACTTTTATTCATCCTTCTCTTGATTCTGGTTAGACTTAACCAATTAAGAATTTAAATTAATTTTTCCTGCCCCTTAGATGGACCTAGATGCGTAAATTCTTAAACTCTTAATATATTCAGAGATAGCAGGCACTGCTTCTTTCACTAGTTCATCTTGAAATATCGCTTTGTCAAATTGGGATGTGATGATAGAATTTGGCTGAGCCTCCTCATAGTCTGGTTCATCATAAGGAACTTACAGCAGGTTGCCCCAAAGATTGTCATCAGAATATGATATTTTAGTGTTTTTCTTTAGTGGAAAACAGGATGCCAAAATTGGCCCATATAGTGAGCACCAAATGTTGTAATCAGCGCTGAGACTTAATTTACAACTGCATAGGTCAGTACTTTTTTATAATAAAGTGAAGGGACAGTATGAAGATAGTATCCTATAATAATAATAAAGCTTTTATCATCAAAGGTAACTAATTAAAGCATAAGCAAGCTAGTTAAAAAAGATTCCCTCCAATTTTTCATTCCCATCATAATAAACTACACTATAGAGTACCAAGAAGTGCATGATTATTCCTGAAAATTGGTAGAAACCGTGGCTTGGCATTTTAGGGGACAAAACCCCTTAACGATTTTTTTACACTGGCGGTCAAGAGAGGAAATATAATAAAAATGAAATATGATTTATGATGTCAGAAAGCCTCATAAATTGATAATAAAGGATCTGGTGGATATTGCCAGTGGGGTAGGGTGGGATTGACCCTTAGTAGCTAATTATATACATATAAAAATGTGGGTTCATGGGCGAAATAAACCGCCTTAACTCAATTTGATAGATTGACATTGGCGTTGAGGCAATTTGTCATAAATTAGTTTGCCAATATGATTGGTATCAAGGCCCAAGGAGTCAAAAACCTTCGTTAAAATAAAGATTAAAATAAAGTAAAGTAAAGTTTGAAATGGTTGGTCAGACTAAATTGCAACATCCTCAAAAAGTGGCATCATCATCACATAGATGGCCTGGAGGAGGAAGAAATTGGTAGGGGCAGCTGCTTCTTAAATAGCCCTTTAATAAATATTTTTTATATAGATATCTTTTGCAAGGGAGGAAACAGCGGTGGGTATTTGAATAAAGGGGTGTGAGGAAAATTCATGTTAGTTGATGCCAGGTTTAATCCATAGGTCTGATCTTTGCCATCAATTATTTCAAAGCCTCAAATGGATCTAATTCAACCAACTCTGGGCCAGCAATGGGAATTGGTTAGTTGTCAGGAGTTGATTGTCCACGCATAATAGACCATGGCAACTCCATTGGTTCTTGAGAAGTAATATGCTCAGGAATAGGTTGAGATCTGAAACTATGGTTGTGCAGAGTGGTTGGTGCAGTTCCTTTAGCGGGTAATGTTGGGGGAGGAAGGAATAATCCCCATTTGAATTTTTTGGTGAGGAAGTAGCAGTGCCAACGCCAGAGGGAGGAGCGGCGGAAGCATCTTCAGCAGGAACCACTGGCACATATTCTCCAAATATGTTCAAAGCGCAAGGGACATATGGCGCAATTATATTTGATTTTTACCCAAAAGAGATGATCAGGGGATTATCTTATCACAGCATGGGGTGGTATTGTGAGGTGGGTGTCATGATGGAAGGGTAGATAGTGCTAAAAGTTTGAGACCCCATGAGACTATTAGTGCCATTAGGAACCACAAAATGTACCATGGGTTCAGTGTTGTAGACCACTAAACCCTCTGTGATTTTGTGGCAGAGGCGTTAAGGGGAGAGGTGGGAGAACAAGCTAAAAACTGGACCACCATCGTAGCCTTACCTGGTAGGCAAGTTTAAATGGTTGGAGTGGGTGTGTATTTATATTAAAGGTAGCTGTGCGGCCGCCATTGCATGGGCTACATAAGAGAAGATGAGGTTAAAGTACCCCTTGGAGGGCAGAAATCTATAGATCCAGCAGGCTTATAAACTGCGGTAGCCATCTTGATTATGGCATCCTTTGTGTAGAGAAAAAAGTTCCCATACTTGACCTGAAGGCCAAAATTCTGGTTGCTCCAAGAGTTTACTAGGGGCTTTTAAGCACCGCCTGGGAGTGTGCGAGGTGGTGTGCTAGATGTTGAGGTGGAAAGTAGTGATCAGAAGTGTTTGGGAGCTATCTGGGCCTGCCTGAGCGCGTTTTCTAGTGGCTGATAAATGCCAGGAGGTGGTGCACCGCCACCCCACACAGGGGTAGCAGGCATCAATCACATCAACATAGACTAGAGTGGCATGGGTGAAAAGGCTGGCTGCAAGTAAACCCTTTTATTAAATTTTGATTTGATCAAATAAGTGATTGAAGTGAAAAAAAGAAAACCTCAATTTTATAGTAAAATTTTTCAGAGTATTATGGTCATGTACAAGCTTATTAATATAGCTAATTAGTTTAAATTTAAATTTAAATTCATTGCAGGGAAGGCTGACCATGGGACAGACACTTCCGAATATGACCCAGGACAGATAAACTTAGTACTGGGGGAGACACCCCAGAGAAGCGATGCTATCTCTTGTTGCCAGCGGGAACGCCACTTATGGGGAGGGGAGGGAACGTGTGAAGGGGCCGTAGCCACTATTGAGCACGTGTGGAGGAAGGGGTCTGATTTGATGAACCAGAATGGGAACCAGGAGGAGACCAGCTGTCAGCGACACAGTGGGAGGTATCCAAACATCTATGCTTGAAAGTGGTCCACCAAATGAGACCAGAATCTGTGGACAGCTTCTGGGAGGGTGGGGATGGAGCCTGCGATGGCATCCAAGACAATCGTGTGGATAGTCCGCATGGCGATTGCAACCACCAGAGCATGGAGGGAGGGTGGAAGGGGGAGGCCATTGATGAAGCAAACATATCTCTTGACAGACTGAAGGGATGCGTTTGATCCTGGCCCAGCAGATGTCAAACTTCGCGCCATATCACTTTAGAGGTGGGGCACTTCTCCAGGCGGTGGAACAACGTTCCATACTGGCCGCACACGACACAGGATGAGTGTAAAGCGTTAGAGCGCTCAGCTGTACAATACACCCACCTCAGGCAGCGCCACACATGGGAGCGGACTTGAGGCTGCAACATAGGGTGATGTACATATCTCCAGATTGTTTTTTGGGTCTCAATGGAATAAGGGATGTCCATCATGTCCAGGTAGTCCACCCTGGATAGGACATGGGGCTGAATGGGGATCACGCCATCATGGATGGGTAGCCCTTGCACCTCTTGTGTGAACTGAGGAGAGGGGCGGCCTCTTTGGGTTGTATGTCCGCTAATATGAATTCTCCACTCTGCGCTCCGCATGGAAAGTAGGATTCGTTTGTAGTGGGTTTTGTCCCGTGAGGACCTGTGGCCGATGTGTGTGATGCGAGGTATTTCATCAGGGAGTGGGGGTTTGATGGATTGTTGAGGCCCAAGGCTTGGGAGAAGTTGGAGCGGGCTGCGCGGGACCAGTGTTGGGATGGGAGTGTGGGAGCGGTGACAGCCGCGATCCAGGTGCCCAGGATCTTGGCAGCATGGGCTTTGAAGTCAAGCAGGCCCATGCCACCATGATGATGAGGGCCAAACATGACCTCTAGCTGCACTGGTGGAGGGCGGCCTGACCAAAGCCATCCTTGCAGCAGGGCATACAAGGATTTGAAGAAGCTTGGGGAGAAGGGGATGGCGTGGGCTCTGAACCAGACTTTGGATAGGAGCATAGGGTTGGCTAAAACAACCCTGCCAGTAAGGGAAGTAGGGTGGGCTCTAAGAGAGGCGATTCACTTTGTCACGCTGTCCAGAATATGGCACTCCATTACTGCTGACGCGTATCCGCCTGCCTCCATCCACACGCCCAGATGGCGCACCGGTCCTGTGGTAGGACGTGGCATGAAGGGGAGCACCAGTGGAGCAGTGTGTGTTGAGTTAGTAAGGCGTGGACGTGGGCGAGCAGATGGGCCGGGTTGGGAACTAATTGCTGAGGCCCAGCAGTTCTGAAACTGACCAAGGAGGATGATTTCGGTTTTGGAGGCGTTTAGTGCCGCGTTACTTACCCGGAAATATTCCTGGATGAGAGCTTCAAGCGCGCGTGAATCTTGATTATTAGACACCCCAACCACACAATCATCTGCAAACGCCAATATCTTGACTGGGGCTTGGCCTGGCACATGGACCCCAGTGAGTTGGGCATTCACATTTCGCAGTAGTGGGTCAAGGCTGAAGTTGTATAAGAGTGGGCTGAGGGGGTCCCCTTGTTGCAAGCCCCTTTGAGGGCGGACTACTTCCGTTAGGAAGCCAGGGCCACGCACTGCCATTGTTGCAGATTCCGTGAGCAGCATTACCCAGTTGATGAAGCAGGGGGTAGCCGGAATTGATGGAGAAAGGCCCTTAGGTATTCCCAGTTTACTCTATCATAGGCCTTTTGTTGGTCCAAGAATACAAGTGCCCCAGAGGCTGTGGACTGATATACATTAGCTACAGAGTGCACGTTATCCCAAATTGGCCTTCTGGGGATGAAACCAAATTGTTCTGGGGAGATGGTGGCAGATGCTACAGTCCCTAATCGGTTAGCCATAATTTTTGTTAAAATTTTGGTGTCTGTGTTTGTTAAAGAAATGGTGTGCCAGTTGGCTAAGTCAAACTTATCCCCTTTCTTGAAGAGTGTGACAGTAAAGGCCTCATGTCCTCCTGGTAGGAGGCGCGTTTCCAACAGGCTTTGGTTAAGTGAAGCAAGCAGAAGTGGGGATATATATTTGAAATATTTTTTGTAGAACTCATATGGAATGCCATCTGGGCCTGGGCATTTTTGGTTTGGCACACCGCAAATGGCTGTCCATAATCATTTGGAGTAATTACCTTCATTATTTCTGGGTATCAGAAAATGGTGCAGATATGAGCTCAGTTGAGAAATTCCACCACTTCGGCCAGCTGAATTGGTTTGGCTTGGTACAACTTGGAGTAATGTTTTTGCATTTTGATTGCCACTTTGGCCAGTTTATCTGCAATAGAATTATCCGATCTTCGCACCTGTGTGCAGGCCACGCTCTGGTGTGGTGTGTGTGTGTGTGTGCCCCCCCCCCCCCCCCCCCCCCCCCCCCCCCCCCCCCCCCCCCCCCCCCCCCCCCCCCCCCCCCCCCCCCCCCCCCCCCCCAAAATTTTTTTTAAAGAAATATGTGGTGCACTTGTCACCTTTTGTGATGCGTGTGGCCCTGTATTGAACACAAACCTGATGTTTGTGTTGCCTTTTGAGTGCGTTGAGGTGGGCGGCTGCCTCCACCCACTTCTGGCCCCATGCAAGGCTGTATCCTGTAGCTGGAATGTTGGACTCCAAGTGTGCCAATTCTGCCAGAGCGCATGAGATAACCGCCGATGTGGCTTGTGAGCGTCTGGAGGAGAGATGGCAAGAGTGGCGGATGGTGTCCTCTTTGAAAGTTGTCCATGTGGAAATGGGGTCCATGCAAAACGGTGCAACAAACTTTTTTGCCAAAGTTGCTTCTTCCACCCACATGGAAAATCCTGGTGATGCGAGCTTGAGGGGCAGATTTTGCACCAATGTGGGGCCTTAGCAACTATGACAGGTAGGTGGTAGGTTATCAAGACCAGTCGGTGGTCAGAGAATTCCATTTTCGTTGTTTTGAAGTGGGAGATGTGGGGTTGGAATTTCACCGGTATTAGAATAAGGTTGATGCAGGTCATGGACCTTAATTGGCCATTGTGGACATGGGGATGCGTCATGTTTTTGAGCAGTGGGGCATGTCACAGCAGCGCATCCATTAACCCAAGGGTGGCCTTTAGAATGAATAGTTCTATGTGACCCTGTGGGGCGTGGGGTGAGGGAGGCCACCAGTCTGTTGGTGAGGTTAGCCAATAGTTCATGTCACCGACTAGGAAAGAATCAGGGGGTAGTGGGAGGGATTTGACCAATGAGAAAAATTCCTGACGCTTGTGTGCACTGTTTGGGGCATAGATGATGATGATTGCATGTGCTACATCAGCCCATGAGAAGGTGACGATGAGCACTCGGCCATTTAGGAATATTTCTGAGGATATGAATTTGAAAAAATTATTTTTCCAAATTAGCACCCCACAGTGCTTAGACCAAAAGGATAGGGATAGGAGGAGCATTGTTTTCCAAGTTTCCTTGGAACCTCATGGGCAGTGGGACTCCTGGATGGCCAGGATATCCACAGGTAAATTATGTCGTAAAAAACTCAGTTTCCTATCCCAGGACAGGGAGACCTTGAGTCCGGCGATATTCAACATCCCTAAAGTGAAGGTTTCCCCCATCGCACCTTAGGTGTGAGGGGGTGGTCCCCTGGGCCCACCAGCCTCTTCTAGGTCCCCACGGGCTTTTACAGCAGCATGGGTATTAGCAGTAATGCTATCAGAGTTTTTGTTGATTTTTGCGGAAAGAGTCACGTTGGCTTTGGCCTTCACTTTTTTTGACGTCTGACGAATTTTTTGTGGTGCAGATGAGTTTGGTGCACCGTTGAGCGGGTCAAAAAAAATTTTCAGTTGGGATGGGTCCCAAGTCAGTTTCAACTGGAGCTTGGGTGCAATGATTGGGTGAGATTGAGTCTTCCATCGGATCCTCAGATTGAGTGGCCCACTCAGCATGGGCTTCCCAATCTGATTGGTTGATGGATTCCCAAGTTGCTTCCGCCATGAAGGTTTCCATGTCCTCCTGGTGTTGTGAGTGTGGGATAGCGGTGGTGGCCTTGGCTGTTTCCTTGGCTGCAGCCCTACAGGCCTGCTTGGCCTTCTTCCGTTCTTGTGGGGAGATAGGCTTTACCAATAGGTACCAGCCTTGTGCTCCCCTTGGGAAAGCCTCCTTGGTGCTTGCAGTTGGTTCATAGTGCACCTCTCCGTTGGCCATGGCTGCTGAGGGGTGCTCTTGAAATGTGACGCCCTCCTTGATGGGGCATGCGTGCGCCTTATGGCTGAATGCATCACAGTGGGTGCAAATGGGGGGCGCGCTGTCCACGGTCACCTGGAATGAGTGTGTGGTATACCCTGCAATATCAATAAAAGTGGAGTGCGGGATCTGGGTTAGGTCCTTTGCAATCTCCTCAGTTGGGGTCAGAACTGCGATGGCTTTGCCGGTGCACAGGTGTGGCATCAGCGTGAAGTGTTGCATTTCAAAAGATTGTATTTTACTATATACAGCGAGACCATCTTTCAGGTGTTGTTCCAAAGTGTCACATTTTACCGTAGTAGGCAAAAAGTCAGGTGTGAGGAAAATTTGGTTTGATTTTGTCCATCTGGTGCATTTGGTTTCGATGACCCATTGCCCTTTGGGGAGGTCAACCACTATGCGCACTGCTGCAGCCTCATCTGCTGCTTTTTGCTTTCAAAACCTAGGTCCAGCCAACCGTGTGACATGGAGTGAGGTGCAACATACACCGCGGTTGGGAAAATTTTGTGTACATCTTCACAAAATTTTTCTCATAAAACCGTTTTTTGGATGTCCAGATACACATGGACTCCAAATTCCACCGACAAAAGTGGTTGGGAGCGTGGTGTGTTGATGTACTGGTTGCATCATGCTTGCCATGTGAGTATCTCTGGGGAAATCGTGACCACCAGTTTTTTAAGATTTTTATCTATTCCGCCGGATTCTCCGGGGCATTTTTGAATGTTGGAGGCCGCGGGCCTTCCACCTTCTCCTCTTACCTTGCTTGCCCAACTGCTCCCTGACATGGGCGCAGACTAATCTCCTCTATGAGATTATCAAACTAGATTCAGTCTTGAATTGAATAGGTTGCAAAATTGTTTGCAACGAGAAAGAAAAGTTTTTATACACTACAATTCTCATATAAAAAAAGTGATATAATTTACTTGGGCCATCATCTATAGTGTTATTGTTGATTTTGGTTCTCTTTGGAGGGCTGGTTCTTCTTCTGCAGTGGGATGGAATTTTGTACATCTATTGTATGATGACAATAGACTAGATGGTGACTATAATTTAATATATACCTCCTTGGTAGTACTCTAAATTTGTATCTCCGGTCATTACTTGGACGATGGCATGATGCCCTGATCTTACTGATCCCAATTAAATTCTTGACTAATACAAAGTAAAGTATTAAACACAAAAAGTTTATAAGTTAAAGTATAAACTAGTTGCAGTAGTTGAATGTTTTTTATTATCATCCACTTGAGGGTAATTTATAGGGTTCAATGTTCACCACATCTTACCCATGACATCTCATTTTCAATGGCACTTGGCCAAAGGAACACATAAAATGTTTGTAAGAACGTCTACAAATACTTCAACTCAGGGCATCATGCTCAGCCTCAGGGTCGGTGTAAACATTGTTATCATTCTCAAGATGGCGTTTTGTATACATCTGCAAATAGCTGAACTGATTCTCTTTCACATGCAATTGGCAGCACATACCAAGGCTATTTATATCACTAATTAGTAATTAATTCAATCAAAAACTCAACTGACATTAAAAACTAATTTTGACATAGACCAACAAAGCCCATGCTTGAGTCATTAAGTCAAAACTTAATTTAAGTTTGACCTAACTAACAAAGCCCTCAAGCCCATGTCATCATAGTCAAATATTATTAAGTGAAATTGCTAGGCCACAAATCCCAAGTTCAGATATACTTAGGATATACCTGATCCATAATTGCTGATATCCAATATGATCCATAATAAATTAAGCATATTAATATTATTATGTCCCTATCAAATATCTGACAATTAGGTCCAGTCAATTACTTAACACTTCCCCCACCTTGACTGGATAAAAGCAGCGGGTACCCTTCTTCCTGGGTCACAATTTCTAACTTTTTGCATTCCTCAAAGTATAAACGTTATCTCAATAGCCTTTCCGCCTTGGACAGATGAGCCTTCTTAAGGTTAAGCAAGTCCATGCAGCGCGCTATGGTCAACTCGGGCATGTTGCCCATGGTTCCTCAAGCTGGGTTGACCAGCTACACTTCCACACAGTAGTAGAGAGTTTGGCTTCACATCCTGCTGCAATAATACCAATCAATAAACCTGAACAAGCCCCTGTGGCTTCAGGTACAGTCAGTTGAACATCCCTATGGGTCGAGCGGGATGCCCTTTCAACTTATTCTTTATCTCTTTGGCCTTCTGAAGCTGTTCAGTCAAAGAAACCCTGATCCAAAATCAATTCGCTTTGTATGGGGATCTTCTTCTGGACTTCTTGTTTTCACTTTTTGGTGTCTTTACTTCAAAAACTCTTGCTTCCTCCTTGCATGTGGGCAGTGTGGATTTGTTGGGTCTTGAGCTCAATTTGATGTCAGAGCTTGTGAGCGCCTACTTGTCATCTGCACTTGCTACCAGTCTTGAGGTTGCCACATACAATATTTTTGAGGCCAATCAGGCCCTTATTTTTACTAACTTGGTTGCTAGGCTTTGATGTAAACCTGCTTTAGTACTTATCAATTTTTATGTCTCGTTGGGCCTCAAGACTTGGATTTCAAAGGATTGGTGCATCCTGGTGTTATACCAAGCCCCTTGTAAAAGCTTAGCTAAGGGGCTTCCCAAGAAGTATGTCCCCCAGATGGCTCTTTTGGGTGCATGCATTTGCTTCCCTCCTTTGTTGCTTCCCACCAATACTGTGCCCAACATGCGCAGGGTATTAGATGAGGCCTGTTCCCAAATGTTTAATGCAAAAAGAGTTCCTCCCCTCCATTTTCCCCTGCCTTGAGAGCCTTCTTGCCAATTGTATCTTCCTTTCAGCGGCATTTACTCCTGAGTCAAACCTTTCCCGCCTATTCCAAAGTCCCTTACAATGGACTTTCCCTTTAGTTTGATGGCCTTTCTTAAGCCAACAGGGCCAGCGTGCCTGGTGCTAATCTTTCTTGGGTTTGGCACATCTCTGACAGGGTCTAGATAGTTGGGACTTGTATGAAATCCAAATCTCTCTCAATTCCATTACAGGCTTCTCTGGTTCGATTGCATTCTCCTCCCCTACCAAAGAAGGGGTACCTAGTTCTAATGCCAGTGAGGCATCAAATCCATGAAATAAACTCTATGGCTTGCAATTATTTTTTTATTAAATATTTGTATTTATTATATCCAAATTTTTAACTAATTTAATTTTTTCTTTTTTCTTTTTTTCTTTTTTTGTATTATTATTCTTTATAATATGGATGAAAGAACTTAGCGTGTACTCAATTCACAACCCAGCTGCCTTGATCCCTAATGATATATACATCTTCAGATGATTTCTTCAATATAATAAATGGACCCTTCCAAAGTAGAGGCTAGCTTTTGCGCGTGGCCTGCGCTATGAGTGTCACAATATACTACTAAATCTCCTTCCTTGAACTTAGTCACCATAGCTCATTTAGTGTCATCGTAGCTCTGAATGATTTTTTTGACTAATCGCGTTTTGATAAGATTCAGATTGCAACTTGATTAAGGTCTTCGCTATTTGCTCAACATAGTTATTTGGGTTAATTGCATCGGTTAAACTGAGTATTGAATATAATAATGGAGGTAGAGCGGGCTGTCTACCATACAAAAGTCAAAATGGAGAGTGGCCTGTGCTGCTGTGGTATCCAATATTGTACGCAAACATGGTTGCACTAATTGAAGTTGCCCATTGTGAAGGTGCCAAGGCTGTGTTTTTGCGTAAAATGCTGACTAAAGTGCCATTCACTCGCTCTACCATACCATTAGTTTAAGGATGGTATGGTGTTGAAAACACTCCTTTGATAGACATCATCTCATTTAACCATTGCACCATCTGAGCAGTAAAATTTGTGCCATTATCCATCAAGATCTTCTGTGAGCATCCGTGCTTGTAAATTATATTATCCATAATGAACTTGGCAGTAGTTAGAGACCTGACGTCTCAAATTGCTTTTGCTTTCACCCATTTCATTAGGTGGTCAATAGCAACAATTATGTATTTGTTTCCTAGGCTACTCACAGGCAAAGGGCCAATTACATCAATCAACACAGTATGCCAGGCCCAGTCAGGTTTGATCAAACGATATTTCACATCTGACTTCATAGGTTTTGCAATTTGGCATGAATGACATTTATCAAGCAGATCTTGGATATTGAATCACATGGAATCCCAATAGTAACTGGATCAAATTAATTCTAGCATCTTGGTCATTCCCCCATGTCTGATGGCCTTGTGTGCTTGAGTAATAATCTCCATTCAGTCAGAAGGTTTTAGGAAGATTTGATGTTGTCCATTGGGCTTAAGCTTGTATAGAACTCATTTCGATATTTGGTGTCAATTAATGCTTTTTATTTGCTTTTTGAACTTCAGGTGGCTCATCTCCATACTTTTGGGTAATCATTTTTTCATAAAGCTCATCATCCAAACTGCTCAGGACAGCTACAATACATAGGAAGTCATGATAGTCCATCTGCATTTTGATGGGCCGCTCCAGCTCTATGAATAATTTCATAATTGTACACTTGTAATTTCAGAGCCCAGTTGGCTAACCATCCTTCAGGTTCCTTGAGATTGTGGAGCCATTGTAATGAGCTGTGATCCATTACTACTTGAAACTTGGTGCCATGAATGTAAACCTGAAATTGTTTATAAGCATAGATGACAGCCAGGCATTCTCTTTCAGTCACCGTATAATTACGCTCATGCTTATTCAGCGTCCTGCTGCAATAAATGACTGGATGCTCCTCGCCATCATCCCCAATCTTCAATAGAACACCACCAATCGCATTCATTGAGGCGTCAGTTTGTATGATAAAAGGCTTGCTGAAATTGGGATATCAGAGGATAGGTGGTGAGCTCATTTTGTTTTTCAAAGCCTCGAGGCTTGTTGGCATTCCTCTGCCCAGAAAAAATGAACTCCTCCCTTGTAGAAAGTGGAATGAGGCTTGGCAATCTTTGCAAACCCTTCCACGAATCTTCAATAGTATCCTACCATGTCTAAGAGCACTTGAACATCTCTCATACTTGTCAGAGGTTACATATTGTTAATTGCCTCCACATTTTGAGGTTGAGGCCGCAAGCCCTTGGAATCAATGATGAACCTGAAGTATTCCAATTTTGTCTCTAAAGAATTGGCATTTTCTAGGTTTTATCTTCAGATTGGCCTTCAACAGCCATTCAAACACTTGTTCAAGATGCTCCAAATGTTTGGAAAACGTTTGCAAAAGACATTGATGTCATCCAGGTACACCAGAACGCAGGAAAATTTAAGGTCCCCCAAAATCGTGTCCATTGCACGCTGACAGGTTGCCAGTTTGTTACACAGCCCTTGTGGCATGCGCGTCAGTTGAAAAAGCCCTTGAGTAGCAATCATCGCGTGCTTTTCCTGTTCCTCTGGTGGCAGCTCAATCTACCAATATCCTGAGATGAGGTCCATTGTGGTAAAGTACTTCGCCCCTCCCAGATGGTCCAGAGCATTATCAATTCTGGGCATTGGATACAAATCTTTTTTTTTAATGGCATTAGAGGCATTGATAATCAATCACAACTCAATTGCTGCCATCTTTTTTCTTTATAATTAAAACAGGGCTTTCCTACAGGGTTTTGGATGACACTATCATACCACTTTTGAACAATTTGCCTAACTCTTCACTGAATATTTTGTCACTAGCCCTGGGGCACCAAATTGGCCTCATTCTAATAGGCATATGGTCTTTGGTATTAACAAAATGCTGTACTCCTTTTGCACAACCTAAATCTTGGTCATCTTTGGAGAAAATTTCAGAGTATCATTCAAACAACTCTAGTGCTTCATCCTTCTGTTGTTCTGATAATCCAGTAAATGATTCTTGAGATATTACAGTATGTGCCCCAAGGGTTTTGGTTGATAAGCCAAACTCAGATAAGTCACCAAATTTGACAGCTGATTTTAAATCATCCCTTGAAACAGATGCACAAAAGTGACTACTTGATATTTCTTGACCTTAATATTTTGGCTGGTCAAATTTGCTAGTAAGACATCAATCTCTCCCCAGTATAAGTATTCCAGACGCCACACTAGGTTCCATTTGAGAATGATGCCATGGAGATACAACCTCCCCGTACAGTCCTTCTGGAATATCTAGTGTGGTCCCAGTCCTCATAACCAGTTGATGGCCTGGAGCTATTGATGCATCCTTATTCACACGTAGAGGTTTTCCTCAATTTTCATTTATGGCAGTTGGCATGGGGCGGCTTCAATTCCCCCGCTGAATATATTCTACTGGTTTTATCCCATTGGCATAAGTTATATTGATAAAATTTTTACAACATCTTGTGGGCTTCATATCATTGTGAGAGTAACAAATTGGAAGTGATTGGCCCAATATCAATAAGATGTTTTCTTTAAAATCGCATGAGATCCCATAGGTCCTTAAAAAACTAGTTCCAATTAATATGTCATAATTGGCGTTTGGAAGCACTATAGCGGGTGCAGCTACTACCAAAGCTCTAAATCGCAGTGGAAAAGCGCTGTAAGCTCCTTCACTCTTAGTGCTGTTAAGGCCTGCGGTCCCATATTCTTGATTATGGTCAATGTCTGGAGCTATTTTCAATTTCTTAACCAGCTTTATGAAAACAATGTTTACAGGTGCTCCACTATCAACAATAGCTACAACTCTGACCTTGTTGACCAGAATATCTACATAAGTTCACTCAGAGTAGTAAGAATCAATAGAGTTTACTAAGTGAATATGGGAAGAATCCAGGGAGTTAAGAGTGTGCTTCAGAGTATTCCCAATACTGGTACATTCATTGATGAATGTGTCAATTGGCATTGCTATATTGACCCCTTTCAGGCTTGGGGTATCTGCTGCATTTCTTGGCCCTTCAGCTGGAATATTCTCAAGTATTTGTTGCACATAGGGTTTAGAGACTACTTCATAGGCTTCAAGTATGACAACCTTACTCTGGGAGCAAGTTACCGCATGTATGTTCGAAGAATCTTCATTTGATGCTAAAATAGATCAATTTCATTGTTAAATGAGGCCCCATGGCCAGCGTTTTCTTGTTGATTGGGTGAAAATGGTGTCTTAGGCACAATAGAGCGTCCGCATCTATTGTGCTTGTTCTTTTCCCTCTTCCTGCACAGTATCAGGAAGGACTACGTTGACATTTTAATGATGGCATCAGAAAGCAAAGTGACCTTTATAATTGCAATTAAAGCAAGTAATTTCACTCACTGGCCATGGGGCTCTTGTATTTGAGTTTTGCTTATTTTTTACAGGCGTATTACTGTCAATCTTCTTATTAGTTTTGAAGGGCTTTCCAGTGAAGGCAGCAGGTCCTGATCTGTAACCAGTATTAGGAGGGCCATACTTTTTGAGCATCTGCACAAATAGTCAACCAATTCAGATGTTGCAAGGTTTTATGAAAGCAGGCAATAAAGTGTTTGATAGATTTGGGTAAGGTTCTACTGCATGCTCTAGTGCAATCTAAGCATCAAAATCAACCATAGCCCATGTGCCTAGGAGAACTTGAGCTTTGCGATAGAATTGATCTGCAAACTCATCAATTGCTTCATCTTTCTTAAAGCAAATGTTCATAAACTTAGATTTTCTGGTCGACATCCATTCTGGACTTCCAAATTCATGAAGCACAGCCTCCTTGACTTCAGCATATGTTGGATTTTCGTTAATGTGAGGCATAATCAACTCAATGCTCCACTCATCCAAGCAGTTAATCATAGTTGCTGCTTTGTTATGGTCACTGGCCCCATACATGGCCATTTCAAAGCGTTTGACAAATGTGGTAATACTACCATTCTTGTCAAAGGCAGGCAGATTTGCTGGTTTATAATAATCGCTTCCCCATTCCTGGTTATCACGATTACTTCTTTGTTGACTAGAGCCAGGCGTACTAGGGCATTGGGGCATTGTATCCTGGTTTGAGGTGTTAGGGTTGGCCAAAGCAACCATATTGCTAGGCATTTGTCAACGTGGCCCAGCGTCCGTTTTGGTAGCTATTTCTGAAGCTTTGTCCTCATAATATTCGGAAGAATTTCCAGTCAAGTGGTTTGTAGCACACTGAAAACACCTGTCATCCAGAGCTCAAATTTTCTCGTTGATTTTGTTTTCCCAATTGACATGATTTCAGTTTCTTAACTTTAATTTCGCAGTTTCCTCATTCAAGCTAGTAGCTTGTAGTTGCAAGGCATAAATCATTTAATCCTTTTCTTTTATTGCCTTCTTGCGCTGGTTCAATTCTCCATGGAGATTATTGTTTGACTCATTAATAGCATTAACATCATCATTGAGATTATTGATCTGTAGATTAAGATGATCAATAGAGTCTTGATTTTTATTTTCGCCCATTGGTCCTCAAATTGTGTTTTCCAGTAATTGATTTTTCTGGTGTATTCATCCTTCATCTGCGAAATTTGGGCACTCAAACGTCAATACTGGTCACAAAATTCATCACTATGGTTTGACTGCGCCTCTTGGCCTTCGTGATTAAGCCTCATGAACTATGAAGCGTTAATAGAAGTCTGAGTGATATTGCTGACCCAAGATTTGGTGACTCCTCTTTCCTCTAAGAGATTTTCAAAGATGTGATGCAACATGTCATTTAGCTCTTGTGCTAATTCTGCTACCCGGTCATTAGCCCAAGTGGCTAAGTTATAATTTGCCTCCAAACTAGAACAGACCTCAGCGAAGTTGGCTTCCAATCGCTCATTTAAAATTTGGCCCACCTGGCTGGAGCTGTGAGAGAAGTTCACCAACTCAGTAATGGCTGCATGATGGCGGGAGATTGTCATCTGAGAATTTCTAGAGGTGGTATGTACAAATTCAATTAAGTATTGGGCGATATTCTCTATCCCATCTCTTTGTTTCAGATCTGAGCTACATTTAATTGATGATGAGCAAGATATCTCATCCACAACACATCTTGCTGTCATTGGCAGTAAAAAGTATTGCTGCTATTGTCCGCGGGCCCTTACCCTATTTGATACCTTCTTAACAACTGCTGTTCAAGATGTTCCAGCTCTTCAGGTGAAATGGGTTTGTTGGGATAGGTAATAATGGGTACATCCTCTCAATTAATCTGGGACACAGACATTTCAGTATTCCTATTGGGCCCAGTGATGGCTCTGAAGAATTGATTGGGATTGCTCCTCTGCTCAGCGCAGTCACCGTCTGCAATCCCAGCCATGAGCGCCACTTGTTGAATTTTGGTTCTCTTTGAGGGCCGGTTCTTCTTCTGCAGTGGGATGAAATTTCGTACATCTATTGTATTATGACAATAAACTAGATGGTGACTATAATTTAATATATAACTCCTTGGTAGTACTCTAAATTGTATTCCCTGTCATTACTTGGACGATGGCATGATGCCCTGATCTTACTGATCCCAATTAAATTCTTGACTAATACAAAGTAAATTATTAAACACAAAAAGTTTATAAGTTAAATTATAAACTAGTTGTAGTAGTTGAATGTTTTTTATTATCATCCACTTGAGGGTAATTTATAGGGTTCAATGTTCACCACATCTTACCCATGACATCTCATTTTCAATGGCACTTGGCCAAAGAAACACATAAAATGTTTGTAAGAACGTCTACAAATACTTCAACTCAGGGCATCATGCTCAGCCTCAGGGTCAGTGTAAACATTGTCATCATTCTCAAGATGGCGTTTTGTATGCATCTGCAAATAGCTGAACTGATTCTCTTTGACATGCAATTGGCAGCACATACCAAGGCTATTCATATCACTAATTAGTAATTAATTCAATCAAAAACTCAACTGACATTAAAAACTAATTTTGACATAGACCAACAAAGCCCACATGCTTAAGTCATTAAGTCAAAACTTAATTTAAGTTTGACCTAACCAACAAAGCCCTTGAGCCCATGTCATCATAGTCAAATAACATTAAGTGAAATTGCTAGGCCACAAATCCCAAGTTCAGATATACTTAGGATTTACCTGATTCATAATCGCTGATATCCAATATGATCCATAATAAATTAAGCATATTAATATTATTATGTCCCTATTGAATATCCAGCAATTAGTCCAGTCAATATTCAACAGTTAGAGTTTGTAAAACCTTATAAACTAAATAATAATAGAGGTTGTTTATTTAGATAAACAAAGATATCACAAAACACCTATCTACCTTGAGTTGCCACACTTGTAGCACTTTCAGTTGTTTTCAATTCTTTTAACCTTTTTTGTTTAATTAAGTTTATAACAACATCATAACAGCATCAGAAGAGTTCTTATATATGCTAAAAGACCATGAGGCCCTTTTCATAAAAAATAAAAATAGCATAAGTTTAATAAAAAAATTATAGTAAAACCACATATATCAGGATAGGATTCCTGTTAGTCCTGGGGGT
Source organism: Massospora cicadina (assembly GCA_022478985.1). Classification (NCBI taxonomy): domain Eukaryota; kingdom Fungi; phylum Entomophthoromycota; class Entomophthoromycetes; order Entomophthorales; family Entomophthoraceae; genus Massospora; species Massospora cicadina. Next base: position 20,616 of record JAKSZP010015890.1, on the reverse strand, counting down.
CAACCCTCGCGCTTAAACAAAGAGGAGTTTCTTTTCATATATAATACTTTTTAAAATTTACTTGAGGTATGCTGACCAGGGGATGGAAAATACTGAAATACAAATCTAACAAAACAAACCAAAAATATGAATCAACCACCCAAAACGAGCAGAGACACACAAAAGGACAAAAATAACCTACCAGGTGTCACAGCAGCGAGCGCTTATCCCACCATGGTGGAGGGGAGGGGATCAGGCGGGTTCTTGCATTCCACTATGATTTCAGCTTCAGCATTGAAGAGGCGGACCAATGCTGATAGCAAGGGTGTTGGGGCATCCATGGAATGAGGGTCAAGGAGAAGTAGATAGCTGTTGAGATTGACAATCTAGTTTGGAGCATAGCCTTTACAAGTTTGGCATACTGATGTTCTGTTTGGATGTGGGTGTCAGGAAGCTGGGAAAACTTTGCAATGTTGGCTCTTGTGATGCATGTGGATGGGGAAAATCTGCCAGTTCAGTGACATGTTTAACAGCAGTGGTGACAGCATCTCTGAGTCATGTGATTTCTTCATCTGCAACAGCAGGGAAATTGGGAGAGAATTCAGTGATATGCAGCCCTTCTTTCAATTCAGTGACAGAGGCTGCCACAGCTTCATGGAGATGGCAACTTTTGGGTGAAGCCACTGCTGCCTCAGCTAACTGATGGTCGCTCAGGAAAGGGGTAGCAGTGGGTTTGGGATAAATTTTTTGGGCGGGAGTGAGGCGACAAAGTCTAAATTCAGATAAGGCTTTAAATTAATTGGTTGGTATGGAGGTGGGACAATTTTACTCAGAATTGCTTACTTCATCCAATAAGTCCCAGGGACTTTGGTTGAGTATGATTGATTTGATGATATGTGGCTTAGGTTGGGTAAGTTTTGGGGCAGGAGATTGTTTGGATTGAATTAGAGTCCAAATTTGACCCTGATTGGTTGGCATGTGTATAAATTGGCCAGCTTGGGTTGGTAGTTTATGCATTTGTTTCAATGAGCACATGGCCTTTGGGGGTGGGAACAGCCAAAATTCCCATTTGACCGCTTTTGGTGTGACCTCATAGGCGGAGTTGGCAGCGTTTGCATGGTTTAAATTGTAAAGACATTTTTTGTATGGTCCAACTCATGGCATAGAGGGAAAATTGTGCGACTGTAGTTGGTGTGAGCCCAAAATAAATGGTTAGGTGCAGATGGGATATAGGCATGCGGTGGGATGTGCTGGGCCATATTTAGCTAATGGGGGGTAATGGTGGCCATTGTCTGAGGTGCCTCTAGGCGCTCAGCACCACTTGAGACAAGGAATTGGAGGATGGGTTTGTGCCATAAGTGGACAGCCCTGACATCAACTCCTCAATATAGTGTTTGATGGAGAAGGTGTGAGGGAAGGTTTGTAAAGGTCACCATGAGTGTGTTATCATTAGGAAGACAAGTTTGGGTGGTGATAATGGGTGTGTTTTTATAAATTAAGGGTGTGGATGCTGTAGCAGCTGCATCCTCTTCCGTGAGGAAGCCAATTATAAAATAGCACCTATAAGGGTGGAAGTCAATAAAACCCGCTGGTGCAAATGAGGCTATTGACAGATTAATAATTGCTTTGTCAGCATATGGGAAGAGATGTCCATAATAATGAAGAGGCAAAAGTGAATATTGGATTGAGGTAGGGCTAGGGGGTTGGGGCAGGTTGGGTGGACTTATTCAAGGTGCAATGCTAAGTCCCTTGGAGGGACAAGGCGGCCAGTTGTATTAGGTGTACTGGGTGAGCCTGTCCGCATGCATTTGTCTTCTGGGCGATACATGCTAGCATTTGGAGCACCGCTGCCCTTATACTAGGGCAGCAGGTGGTAGATCTGAGGACATATTTGAAAAACTGATGTGGTATAGGTGGTGGTGGAAAATTAATGGTAAATTTATCAAAAATTGCTCAAAAGTGATGTCAAGCAAATAGAGATAAATATTTTCCTTTCATAACCAAGAAGGGGGCAAAATTCTGCTTCCCCTTACCAACAAGGAAATTTACCCCCATATTGATGAGCGGTGGGTTACAGCCTATTTTCTGAAGGTTGTTCCCTTTCCATTCTTCCCAACACCAAGGAGTTGGTGGAGAGGATCCAGGGCTGTGCCAGGAAGCGTTGTGTGCCAGAGGTCACTGTCAGCAGTTAGTTGCATCCCCCTCCCATGCCAGAATGTGTTAGAATACAATTTTTGAGTTCCACCCAAGGGTGTAGTTTGTTTTTGAATGCAGTTAGATTGAGTTTATCAAACTTAAACTTGAAATCCCCCGCTCACTCTTATAACCTGTATCCAGAGAAGGCAAGCCTGTCCTCAGGAGGTTCAGACATGCTGAACACATTTGATTTGATTGGGACTGTGTCTACCTTCCAGGGCTGTGGGTGTAACCCATTGGCCTGCCAAACAGATTGTAACATCCAGTAAGGTGGGATTGAGTTAAAATATTTTTTAAAGCTTTTGATAGTGATCTGACCTGTTGGGCCAGATCTAAATTAGTATTGGAAAATGTAGTGTGTCAATCCAATGAGATTGTGCTTGGAAAATACTTAGACCTTAATGCATACCCTCTTATTCCCCTCCCATATGGCTTTTAAGACATAGATTAACAACAGGTTCTGTTGTTGGTCACTTCTCTTATATTTTGATCTAATAAACACAAACTTTAAATAAAAAACCAAGATTTACCTTACAAAAAACTCAAGTGCATAATTTGTCTTATGGCTAGACGTTGTTTGAAACTGTCTGTAGCATTTCATTTATGTTTATGATGTGATGTCATCATTGCATTTTGTCAATATATAGAAAAAGAATGATAACTGTGATAGTAAGATTACTTTAATGATTGGTTAGATTATCCTAAATTAAAACTGTAATTGACAGCAGGCAGGATAGCTGATAAGAGATGGAACAAAATTTACTTAAAAGAACTTTCTTTGGGCAGCGTTTAGTTGTGATGGTTTAAGAAACCATCTTATAAGTAAAATCATTATATATTCATGTAAGTATGTTTAACCTCTAAAACTACTAAACCAATTTCAACCAAACTTGATAAAAATATTCTATGAACAAGGGAAACTGATGTAGTTAGGTTTATTTCAAAAAGCATCTAATTAATAAAACACATTCGCTAACATACTCACTGACTGACTGACTGACAGCTGAAATCTTCTAATCTGATAGGTTCAATCTATTTGGGTGATTGGGTGAGAATTGGTGAATCTTATCAAATCTGAAATTATCAAGCCTGATGGGTTCAATCTATTTGAGCGAGTGGGTGAGAATTGACAAATATTATATAATTCAACAAATTGCTCACCTGAATCTAATTGAGTTGACAAGTTTAATCTATTTGGGTGAGTGGGTGAGAATTGGCAATTAATATTAATTTGAAATTATTAAGCCTGATAGGTTCAATCTATTTAAAGTGAGTTGATGAGAATTGGCGAATATTATCAAATTCACCAAATTGCTCACTTGAAACTAAAGAAAAATCAATACTAGGGTTTTAAGTAGATAAGTAGGATAATCAGCTTAACAGCCACGAGGGCAACAGCGGAGCTGTTATTCTGAGTGGCTCAAGAGTAGTGCTGGCACAGCCTATAGGCTACAATGTGAGCTTATCATTTGATAAACTAAATACTGTAGTGAAGCACGGGTGTTGGGATTTTTGCTCATATTCCCAGCCTGCTAGATTACCTGGTATCACTAGGGAAAAATTCATAAGGCGAAGTGAATCAGAAATTGGTTGGCTCAATTTTGGAGGAACTATGTTCAGGGGATTTTGGGATATTTGCCTGGTCATATCCGTTGGGGATCAATCTGGATGAATACTTAAGATCTCATTGGGCGGAGTTGCCAATGGAATAGGGGCATTTGATAGTGATTAACTATCAGGTGTACTGATTGGGATTGGTCAGGTTTCATCACCTACTGATTGGGAATGAATAGTAAGTTGCAAAGTGAGTGATGCCACCTGCAACTAGCAAATCAATCAGTTGGTGAGTGACCTTCCAAAATGGGTAATAAGTCCCATTACCTAAGCAGGTCGCTAGCCAAATATGATTGGTTTGCTTGTATTGAGAGGAAAACGTTAGGGACACGTTTTCTGACTCTTTCCGTTTGAGGTATCAAGGATGTCCAATGATGGAATCCTAGCCAGGATGGGGAAGACCATTGCTGCTGAGATGAGGATGGGTGATTCAATGGCAACGGCTGCCATTTCATCAAAGAGGTGTCAACCAAAGGTTAGACAGCTGAATTCCCCACTATATATTACCTAGGATTTACTATAATAAAAACCAGTGTTTACAGTAGTAACATTAGTTACATTATCAATTTGGTGTATAGTTAAACTATCAGCTTCTATTGTGTTGTTCTATCTTAAGGATATTATTGCAGAGGGCAATAATTGGAAGACTCTCAGAGAGAAGAGTAAAGATCTGAGCGGGGATCTAGAGAAGAAGGAATAACAATCAGAAATAGCTACCAACTGTGTGTAGGGCCAAAAGATTGTCACCAGGGTATCTCAGCGAAGATTGGGTGGACAAGAGCATAGGTAATGAATCCCTACAAGTATGACTTCACAAGTATATAATCAGGAATACTGGCCAAGCGTTGGGCTGTAATAAAATTTATACTCAACTATGGATAATAGTCTCCATACTTTTGATTAATAATACATTCTATACAACGTGACAAAGTGCACAAGGAAATCAAACCTGTGCAGTAAAAAGGTTACTGGGTTGCTTGCCAATAACAACCATAAGTAAATTTTTACAAGTTGGTGCTCGCTACAGGGGTAGTTGAGTTGAAGAATATAGAAAATGATGTTCTATGAAGATGTTTCCAATTTTGAAAATAAGTTACTGAAGGAAGTAACGAAGATAGAACGTGAAGAGGGTCCCATTCAGTGGCGTTCACCCAGCTCAGCAGTGGAGCTCCAAGTGAAGCAAAATGAAGATACTTAAGTTCAGGGTAAAGGACTTGCAGCCTAGATATGGAACTATCTAGTGCTGCAAGGAAGCAAGTTCCACCTGACATCTACTTGATATGAAGAGAATCAGCAGGGCCAACTTGGGTTAAAATTGGGTCCACTGGAAATAGTCCTGAGGAACAGGATCAACTCAGGTTATATGTGGGTCCACTTTAAATAGTCCTGAGGAAAGAGTGTTTAGATGAGGCATTGGACGAAATAGGAAGCAACTAATCCGTAGAATTGGATTGCCATATCAATGAAGATATAGGCAAAACAGGAAATGATTAATCCAAGACAGTGGAGAAGATTATTTAAATCAATAACACCCAATCACTGGTCAGAAGTTTCTGGAGATGAGTTCATCAATTCAGGAGAAATTGGATGAAGCTAATGAGGCCAGAACGACCTGTGTAATTAAGAATAGCCATAAAGGCTAAAAACTCTTTTCAGGAGAAAAATGATCTAGACAATCAGATGAAACTGTTGGCTAATGAGATAAGAGGATCCAAAAGCATCAGTTGCCAAAATAAGAGATGAAATTAGGACCTGTTGGACGAAGAACCAGTTGGGATTAAAGGCCTAATATTCAGGAGAAATGCCAAAAAGTTGGCAAGAGTAGCCTATATGTGAAGAAACAGCATTGCTGTCATATAGTGAAGGTCAATACTAATTGGAAGTATTGAGCAAAAGAGAAAATAGTTGCAATGTTCCCAGTGGACCTCTGAACCATTAAATGGTTATGTCCTGAGATTTTGGTCAAGTACTAGAATAAGATCACTGAACCAAATAGTTGGTTAAATCTTAAGATGATAAAGTTTTGAACCATGATAACTGGTAGGTTTAAGTACCTAGGACCCAGTTTGGATGAAGGGGAAAAGAAGGACCTCTGAGCCTATTGTAGGTTGCAGATCCCATTGCAAAAGAAAAATACAAAAAATATATAAAATATTAAAATGTTGATTTTATGGTCTATGAGTTTTGGACCTAAGAAATGATGAGAAATCCTGACAGCTGAACAAAGAAAATTCCTTCATGATGAGATGAAATTATTGGCTGGGGTAATGGAGAGCATCAACCTATTGGTTGATCAGGAGCAACTCGCTGCTCTGACAGATGGCCAGCAAGAGGAGGTGCTCAAATTGTTGAAAAGTAGTGAAGAGTGTTCGCTTAAAAGATGACCATGATTTGGGATGCAAAAGAGAATTGATCTGCAAGGTCAATACCAGGGGAAATCTGCCAATCCGGACAAAATGAGATTGCCAGCATGAGTGCCAAGAGTATCAATCTATTTGATGATTTATTTGGGAATTCGCCTGAATAGCCAAGCCATTATTCCATTTATTAAAGGATCCAAAAAAATGATTTGTATGGAATGAAGAGGCCCAGGACTCCTTTGATGAGTTACTCCAGTATTTAATAGATATGCTGATTCTGAAATATCTGAATTTTGATTGGGAGTTTATCATTCAAACCAATGCTTTGTTGATGGCGATTGGCGCCATACTGAGCCAAGTAGACAAACTTGGGGATAAACATCTGGTGGTGTATGTGAGCTGGACACTATCAGCCGCTGAGAGGAACTACACCATGTCTGAGCTTAAATGCCTTGCAGTCATTTATGCATACAACCGATTTTGGGTGTACGTCCACAGAATGCCTTTAAGGTGGTGATGGACCACTCTTCGCTGCATTGGCTGCAAATTTAAGAGAGCCAGAAGGACGACTGGCCCAATGGGCACTTAAGCTTCAGAATTACAATTATGAGATTATCCACTGAGTAGGGGCTTCTCACCAGAATGTGGATGGTTTATTTCAGTTGCCAATGGTCCAGTTGGTATACCTGCAGGCGGATGAGCCATTCCAGATTATGGTCAAAGGAAAAAACGGGGACAAGCCCTGAGAAATCCAAGGTGCACTTTGGAAAGCAATAGAAAACACTGAGATTATGGATGGACAAGTATTCAAGATAATCAATGGGAAGTGGTTATTATTCCCAAAACTGTCAGAAAGAGCAGCGATAGTACAAGCAGCTCACAAGGTTGTCAGTCATGGAGGCCTGAGGAAAACAACTGACCATATTCACCAGTATCATTACTAGGAATCAATCAACTACAATGTCATGGATTATCTGGCTTGTTGTGTGGAGTGCCAGCTTCACAAACCACATAAGAATAGAGCTGGATACTGACTTTTCCGCCCTGGATTTGCCTGGCACATGCTGTCCATCAACGTGATGGGACTTCTGACAATGAGCACAGGGAGAGTCAATTACATTATAGTTGCCATCAACCATCTGATGAGATGGGTTGAGACAAAGGTCCTAACAAGAGTTGATGCTACCAGTACCGTGAGGTTCATCCTGGATCAAGTGGTATACTGGCATGAATGTCTGAAGGTCCTGCTTAGTGACAATGGGACCAACTTCACATCTCATGTGATCCTGAGGTTAAATGAAATAATGGGGATCTGAGGAGTCATGTCAGTACCATACCAGCCAGAGACAAACGTACTGTTAGAATGGGTCAATGGAATGCTGACCGTGACGCTAAGGAAGCTAGTCACAGGGAGAACTTCTGCATGGGGAACATACATGAGTTTGGTGATGTTCGCCTACAATATTAGTCATTATATGGTGACAGGAAAGATGTATTTTAGTTGTTGTATGAAAGAAAGGCCGCATTGCCGCCAATTTTATATTCAGTGGCAGAACCTATGTCAGGGATGAGTACTGAGCAATACTTGAACCAACTGATGAGTATCCTGATTGATATGCAATTGCAAGCATTTGATACAAAATTGAAGAAAAGGATACAAGCGAAATTGACAGATGACAAAAACTGACCAGCCTTAGAAGAATATTGAATAGGGGAAAGAGTTGCCTATTGCAATATGCATGGTTTTGGATGAAAAACAAACTAGATGTGTTATGGTCAGGTCTGTTTAAAGTGATCGCCAAGATGGCAACTGATGCTTATTCCATCAAGAATCTCTTGGATGGAAGAGTTGTAAATTGTATCCACGCTAAGTATCTAAAGCTTTGGATCAATGAAAAAAATAGAAGAGTTCCCAAAGGACCAATAAACCATTAAGTTGGTCATGTCCTGATAATTAGGTCAAGTCCTAAAAAAGTACCTCTGAACCAATCTAGATGGTTAAGTCTGAAAAAGGACCTCTGAACTATAGAAAACTGGCAGGTTTAAGTACCCAGGACCCAATTTAAGGGAAAAAATAAAAAAGATGGACCGCCAAAATGAAAGAATGTCAAGTCCCATAGTAAAAAAAGAAGAATAAAGATAAAAAATTGATAAAATATATTGAAAAAAAGATCATAAACTGCATAGATAAAAAAGCCAATATATTTTAATAATTTTTATTTTAATTGATTGTCCTTGGTACAGGGATGATTCCGCCTATGTCACCTCTTAGGGGAGGGAGGATGGAGCGCGGTAAGAACAAACAGCCTATTAAAATCAATATGCAATTGGATGCTAGCGAGGGCAAGACCTACATGAAACCACATTCTTTGAGTGGATGCTGAGCCCTGAGAGAAAGCAATTAGTGGAAGGAAATTAAGATGTTGGATGAAGCCAATTGCAAAACCCCAGAGTGGGGAGGAAAGCAACAGTATAAAAAGAGGCAATCAGCAAATAACCCCAAGTAATCCCAATATGGTATTGGAGCCAGAAGATTTGTCCTGAGCGCCTGACAATGGGCTTCATCAAGGACACCAGACATGTGGGCTGGCAATGAATAAGGGATGCTTGACGGGGATTGCCAAATCATGCCCCCTATCAATGCCATCAGCGGAAGATACTGATAGGAAGTGCTGGAGAAGAGATAGTCATGCAGAGAGCAAATTGCATCCTGCAAGTGGTGACTATGAGCTTCTCGGAAGCTGAGCTGAATGAACAGTGGAACCCAGGCAAGGCTGGAAGCTTTGTGGACCAACTTCAAAGAACTTGGCCAGCAAAGCGAAGAGCATAAGTGGCAGTATCCCAATCCATAAGGTTATCAAGATCAGAGGGATTCAACGCTAAAGTCAAAGCCTCAGTGACTTGGGCCCAGAGTTCAGCGTAGGGGAGCTCAAAGTGAATACTGTTATCAATTGAGAGCTTGGAGACCAGAACAGCGGGTTTGTAAAATTGACCAAGTTGAAAGAGGAACTCAGGGAGCAGGTATGAACCGTCAAGAAACAAATGATCCAGAGCAGCTGGCATAATCTCCTAAGCATCTATGACGATGTTCAGAGCATCAGCAAAAGGAGCTGAATCCAGGATAGTTTCAAAGTCCAGCTCTGGAATCAATGGCAGAGGAAGAGTCAGCCAAGAGTTGTTTGAAATAATAGCCGGCCTGGTTTTGGAGGGATTAGTTACTGTTTCTGGTAATTTGATGGAAGGACTAGCCGCTTGCACCAGACTAGGCGTATGAGTTCTGGAAGGACCATAAAAGAGGCTCCACTGAGCATACTGACTCATCTGATGGAAGAGATGGAGATCTGGATCAGACAAACTATTCAGGAGCTGCTGGTAGTGCAACTCAGAACTCAACATATGAGCTGGATAAGAGGGGGATGTCAGACTTAAGTTGAAGTTGACATTATGCATTCTACAATCCATTAATCTCCAATTTTGGAGAAATTAATTTAAAATTAATGAGATAAGCTCTCTAAGGGAAGAATAAGGAATGACTTAAGCCAAGAGGTTATGAAAGAAATAACAAGGGCGAATAAAAAGTAAGTATTCTTAATTAAGCCACAAAATGAACATCGATGATAAGCGTCTATTATCTAGAATGAGGAGAAAATCAGGAATTAAGGACGCTGGACCAAGAATCCTGAATATGACAGCGGGTCATATACCCTGATGGGAGGAAAACTGGATCCCAGGACTAATATCGTCATGAGTAAATCAATCAGCCCAACATGACAAGAGGTTGTGGGGACCGCGCTCTGAGAAGGTGGTAGCAAGGAGGAAGCGGAAGAATGCTGTATGCTGAAGGTCATCCCAAGTAGCGTTGAGTATTGATGAGTGTACTCTGCTTGAACCAATGAAGTATTTGACCAAGTGTCCAAAGCGGTGTTCTCATGCCCCAGTATTTTTCTCGCTGGAAATCTAGGCAAGAGGGGGATGTGTTGGAATTTTTGCCCATATTCCCAGCCTGCTAGATTACCTGGTATTGCTAGTGGAAAATTCCCTAAGGCGAAGTGAATCAGAAATCAGTTGGCCAAGTTTTGGTGGAACTATGTTCAGGGGATTTTGGGATATTTGCCTGGTTGTATATGTCAGGGATCAATCTGGACAAATACTTAAGATCTCATCAGGAAGAGTTGCTGATAGAATAGGAGCATCTGATAGTGATTAACTATCAGGTGTACCAATTGGGATCAGTCAGGTTTCATCACTGACTGATTGGGAATGAATAGTAAGTTGCAAAGTGAGTGATGCCACCTCCAACTAGCAAATCAATTGGTTGGTGAGTGATCTTCCATAATGGGTAATAAGTCCCATTACCTAACCAGGTTGCTAGCCAAATATGATTGGTTTGCTTGGATCAAGAGGAAAACTTTATAGATACGTTTTATGACTCTTCCCATTTGAGGTCTTGAGGATGTCCAATGACAGAATCCTAGCCAGGATGGGGAAGACCATTGCTGCTGAGATGAGGATGGGTGATTCAATGGCAACGGCTGCCATTTCATTGAAGAGGTGTCAACTGAGGGTTAGACAGCTGAATTCTCCACTATATATTACCTAGGATTTACTATAATAAAAACCAGTGTTTACAGTAGTAACATTAGTTACATTATCAATCTGGTGTATAGTTAAACTATCAGCTTCTATTGTGTTGTTCTATCTTAAGGATATTATTGCAGAGGGCAATAATTGGAAGACTCTCAGAGAGAAGAGTAAAGATCTGAGCGGGGATCTAGAGAAGAAGGAACCACAATCAGGGATAGCTACCAACTGTGTGTAGGGCTGAAAGATTGTCACCAGGGTATCTCAGCAAAGATTGGGTGGACAAGAGCATAGGGAATGATTCCCTACAAGTACAACTTCATGAGTATTTAATTGGGAATACTGGCCAAGCGTTGGGCTATAGTATAATTCATACTCAACTATGGATAATAGTCTCCATACTATTATTGATTAATAATACATTCTATACAACGTGACAAAGTGCACAAGGAAATCAAACCTGTGCAGTAAAAAGGTTACTGGGTTGCTTGCCAATAACAACAATAAGTAAAATTTTACAATGGGTATCTGGATGTTAGATTTATATATTTTTAAAATCTGCATAATTTGGTTCACCTAATTAAAAAAATACTTTTGGCAAGTTAAGTAGAAGTTGATTTAGTAGTTTGGAAGATATGTCACATACTCAAAGATTTTAAGTATAAAGAGATGTTTTGGGTAGCAGTTTGGTGTTATTTGATCGATTTGATAGGTTTTTTGTTTGGCTGAGTGGTTGGCTTTTGTTTGAATCAATAATACACAGTTTAGTTTTGTAGGGGATTTATTATTGGTTGTTTTGATAATTTCAGTTAGGTTTAGCTTAGTTGTTAGTAGTTTTTGGTTGGTTGATTGAGCAATTAGATTTAGCTAAGTGGTTTTTTTTATAGTACTAGATAGCTGAGTGGTTTTGTTTATCTATAATATAAAAATTTTAATTAATAATTTGAAAATATGAAATTTTCATAGACACCTTAGCAAAGCATGGGTAAATTGGCTAGTAATAAAAATAAAAAGTTTTATGTAAGATGAAACTTCTTTTTTTAGCCATAAGATAAAACTTCTATTACAATTTTTATGATAATTGGTTTTTATTTTAGCTGAGAGGTTTGACATTATTTGATTGTATTGATATGACCAATGATTTTGGCTAGGCGGTTTGATAAATAATTGGTTGATTTGATTGGTTCAATGGTTTCATTTTAAATTTGGGTTGTGCCCATGAGTTCTAATTTGCGTTTTGTAATTTTCCAGAACTGACATTAGGGCTATTAGCATGATCACACACATCCAGTTGATCCACAACTTTTTGCTTAGCTGAATACTTTAATGTGTTAATTTCTTATTTATGTCATATTGACAGATGTCAAGTTTTGTCAAAATTCTGCTCTGATTGACCAAGAACATCAAATTGACAGCATGGAATTCCTTTAAAAATGTGGAGTTTTAAAATATTCAAGTTATTGTGGTAGGACTACATTGGCTATATTAATCTTACTCAAATATGAGTATCTAATCTTCCCATACCTTTGAACAATCAGAAGCAAAATTTCATGAGTTGACTTTAATCAGATCTGTCTTTTCTGATTTTCTCTGTTTGTTGACTCATGACTTAATGATTAAATCATAGAGGGTAGAACATCAATTTTTAAATTTGGTAAATTCTTCATAATTTGATTGGTCTACCCTGCCAAGTTTGTAAAAGTCAAATGACAAAGTGCAGTGATAATATCACAGCATGATGGTAAATGATATAATGAAGAAAGTTTTTGAATGACGTCCAGTAATAAGTAATATATATTCATGCACTTAAGCTGCAAACATAAGGTGAACTTTTAATGTTGTTTATAAATTAATTAACTTGATTGCCCAACTACTCATCAAACTTTAAAATTGACATTTACAAAACTTTATTTTCTTTATTTAGTTATTTAATTGACCTAATTCCATACCAAACATACCAATAATCATCTATTATAACTTATAACTCATTAAATTATGATATCATACCATTACCCAGCTTTTGAACATACAACTATCCATAGGACATGTTTATGTCAATACCCTCTGCCATGTTACATAATCATGTTGATATGTATAATATTGATTAGTTGATTTTATTGGTCAATCTATTATAAATTTATTGAAAATTATCTATAATCTATTTTAATTCTTGTTGATTCATTGGTCAATGCATACTAAATTTACTGATTGCCATCTACAATAATTCATTTTAAATTTAGTTAAATTTACTGGATTTTGTTTTTTTTCACTTGACATCACTTTCAAGTAATTTTGAAAAAAATATTCAATTTTCCACCACTGCCTCACCACATCAATTTCCCAATTTATGCTCTGAGATCCACTAACTGCTAGCATTTACCGCCCAGTAGGCAAATGCATGCAGACTGGCTCATACAGTCCACTAAATACAACTGGCCACTTTGTCCCTCCGAGGAACTTAGCATTGCACCTTGCATAAGTTCACCCAACCCACCCCCATCCCTTAGCCCTACCTCATTCCACTATCTGCTTTTGCCTCTGTGTTGAGTATGGACATCTCTTTCCATATTCTGACAAAGTGATAATTGAGCTAGCAGCTGCAACCTTTGCACTGGCAGGATTTATAGAATTTCACCCTTACAAGGGTTATTTTGATATAGGCTTCCCCACTGAAGAGGATGTGGCTGCTGCAGCAGCTACGCCCCTAATATACAAAAACACCCCCATTACACCACCCAAACATCTCTACCAGATGATACCACACTTGTGGTAACCTTTATGAACCTCCCCTCACACCTTACCCCTCAAAAAAATTATGAGGAGTTGATGTCTGGGCTGTCCACTTATGGCACAAACTCCATCCTCCAATTCATTGTCCCAAGTAATGCAGAGCACCTCATGGCACTTTGGGCAATGGCCACCATTACCTCTCCAGCTGAACATGGCCCAGTACATCCCACCGCATGCCTACATCCCATCTGCACCCAACCATTTCTTTTAGGATTGCATTGACAATGGCCACACAGTTTGCCCCTCTGCATGAAATAGACCATACCAAAAAGGCATGTTGATACAATTTAAACCCTGTAAAAACTGCTAACTCCACCCAGGAGGCTATACCAATAGTGTTTGAGCGTAACTTTGGCTGCCCCCACCCCCCAGGTTGTGCGTTTGATGAATCAGCAGCAAAATCTAGCAACCTAAATACAAGCTGGCCAATTTACACCCAAGCTACTTAATTGGGAGCAGGTCTGGACCCATATTCAATCCAAAAAATTTTCCACCCCAAAACTTACCCAAGCACAGCCACCTATCACCAAATCAATTCAAGTCAACCAGATCCCTGGGACTTATTGGATAAAGTGACTGAATCTGGTGAAATTTTCCCACCACCAGATAAACCAATTTATTTAGAACCTTACTTGAATCTAGACTTTGATTCCCCAGCCCCACCCAACCAATATGTTCCCAAACCCAATGCTATCCTGTACCAAAATGACCATCAGCTTGCCAAGGCCATGATGGCCTCACCCAAAGTTTGCTATAAATGCAAAGATGTGGCAATATAAGTCACTACTTTTAAAAAAGGGCTGCACCCCCTTGTTTTCCCCCAATTTTCCTACTATTTCAAAAGTAAAAATCACATGCTTCTACAAAATTGCCACCACAGTCAAACATGTCACTAAACTGGCAGATTTTTCTCCATCCACACATGTCACCATATCCAACACTGCAGGATTAGCCCAACTTTTTCTGACACACACATATAAGCTGAACACCATGTTGCCAAACTCATAGAGGCTTTCGTCCAAGCCCAAATTGTCAATCTCAACGCCTATCTACTTCACCTTGACCCTCACCCTGCAGATGCCCCAACCACTTTGCTATCAACATTGTCTGCTTCTTCAATGCTAATCATGAGGATGATGATGATCCACCTGATTCCCCTCCACTATAATGGGATAAGCAGCTCACCATCATGCCATCTGATGGGTTGTTTTCTCATTTCTTTTGCATTTCCCACTGCTTGTTTAGGGCGGTCAGTTCATGTTTTTGGTTGGTTTAGTTTTAGAGTTTCTGTTTTGGTATTGTCCGTCCCTTGGTTGGCTTGCCTCAGTTAAGTAAATAAAATTAGTTAACTTTGATGGTCAATCTATGCTAATTTAATGATCACCATCTACAATAATTTAATATAAAGTTAGAAGGATTTATTGGTCAATCTATACAAAGATGAAAGCTTCTATAATTATTTAAGCTCAACATGGTATGAGACTATAATTGCCTAGATTTTGAACATACCCCAGCCATATGACATAATCTATATATATAAATGCAAGAGCCCACTCACTCACTCATCACTGTAACCAACAATGACAAGGCCTAGAAAGATGAAACTTTGCATAGATATTCACTAGATACTGTAGATGTGCAATAAGAAAGGATTTTTTTATTTTTCATAGTAAAATAAAAAGTTTTATATGTAACAAGTGAAAATCTTAAATATTTTAATGGAAATCGGTATAACGTTACAGCTGAGCAGTTAGATATTCGGTTGATTCGATTTTAAACGGTTTTGGCGAGGAGGTTGGTGGTTTTGGGTTGATTAATAAGCTTAACGGTTTTATCTAGTACTAAAAAAATAAGCTTAACGGTTTTAATAAACAGTTAGTGATTGGTTAGTTCGATAAATTAATTAATTTTGGTAAGTGGTAATTGGTTGGTTGTTTTAAAGGTTCATCAATTGGTTTTAGCAGGGTGGTGGTTGGTGGATTTAGGCGATTTGATAGCCAATAGTTTCAGGTAAATGGTTGATGTTTTAGATAATTCGATAGGTTTAATTGGTTTTGGCTGAGTGGTTGGTAATTTTAAATTGATTCAATATAATTTGATTCTTAAATTTTATCGCTAGCCATCTACTATTATAAATAAGAATCGATTAGGATCATCTGGTAAACTTTAAACCCACAAAATAATCTGTGTTGAACTGAGTATCAACAAGAATTAGCCTAAACTTTTTTTACAAGTCATTATTTTTTCTTTTGTATAAGATGCATTATCTCATTAGCAAATAACCAAAAATCACCAAACTTTGCACAATACTTTATAAAATTTTGCGAATAGTAATATACTTTTTTAATACAATCACACTTAAATTTTAATAACAGTTCTATATAAGATCCAAACTTATGTTTCCAATGATAATTATACAGCAATTTGGCTAAGTATTTTCATATTCATTTAAATCGATAGTTCATAGGCTTTAATATTAAGTTGGTAGTTTTTGGCTGTTTTGTAAGTTCAATAATTGATTTTTGCTAAGCGGTGGTTCATTTTTTTGATTCGATGGGCCCAATAGTTTTAGATAAGTGATTGATGGTTTAGTTAATTTGGCAGGCTTAATTAATTTGGGCTAAGTGGTTGAAGATTGGAATATTCAATAGGTTTAACAGTTTTCGAACTTAATGCTGGCTATCTACCTATATCTAATTGATAAAACACATTCGCTGACTGACTGATGTACTGACTGACTGACATCTGAAACCTTCGACTCTGATAAGTTCAATCTATTTTGGTAAGTGGGTGAGAATTGGCGAAACTTATCGAATTTGAAATTATCGAGCCTGATGGGTTCAATCTATTTGGGCGAGTGGGTGAGAATTGACAATTATTATTGAATAATTCACCAAATGGCTTATCTGAAACTAATAGAGTCTAATAAGTTTAATCTATTTGGGTGAGTGGGTGAGACTTGGCAAATAAGATCGAATCTGAAATTATCGAGCCTGATGGGTTCAATCTATTTGGGTGAGTGGGTGAGACTTGGCAAATAAGATCGAATCTGAAATTATCGAGCCTGATGGGTTCAATCTATTTGGATGAGTGGGTGAGAATTGGCGAAAATATCAAATAATTCACCAAATTGCTTATCTGAAACTAAACAAAAATCAGTATTAGAGTTTTAAGTAGATAAAGTAGTTAGGATAATCAGCTCACCAGCCACGAGGGCAACAGCAAAACTGTTAGTCCGAGTGACTCGAGAGTAGCATTGGCACAGCCTATAGGCTATATCAATATGGGCTTATCATCTGATAAACTTTAAATACCGTAGCTAAGCATGTGTATTTTGATGTTAGGTTTATATAATTTTAAAACCCTGCCTACTTTGGTTCCCCTAATTAATAAATATTTTGGCAAGTCAAGTAGAAGTTGATTTAGTAGTTTGGAAGATATATCACATACTCAATGATTTTAAGTATAAAGAGATGTTTCGGGTAGCAGTTTAATGTTATTTGATTGATTTAATAGGTTTTTTTATTTGGCTGAGTGGTTGATGGTTTTAAGCCGAGTCGTTAGTACGCAGTTTAGTTTTGAGGGGTGATTTGTTATTGGTTGTTTTGATAATTCAGTTAGATTTACCTGAGTGGTTGGTGGTTTTTGGTTGATTTGATTGAGCAATTAGATTTGGCTGAGTGATTTTGTTTATCTATAACATAAAATCTAAATTAATAATTTGAAAATCTGAAATTTTAGACACCTTAGTGAAGCACAGGTAAATCAGCTAGTCTTATCAATATGTATAATATCAAATGCTTGTTTTTATTGGACGATTTATGCTAAATTTACTGATTACCATCTGCAATAACTCATTCTAAATTTAGTTGATTTTATTGGTCAACCTATACAAAAACAATAGCCATCTATAATGCTTTAAGCTTGTCATACTATGATTTCATACTTGCTTGGATTTTGAATATACCAACTATTATTAGAAAATATCCATGTCAAAAAAGAAATTTTTAGATTATTTTAATTTGTAAGTTAAACTTCAATCTTTTGTAAGTTGCCATGTTCCCCAGCCTATGCAATGATGGGCTATAGTGGTGATTACCACCACAATGCTGCTCTCCCTTCTTAAATGAGGGTATCAGTATGGGACCCATGAGGGGTTGTCTCATATTCTGGATGCTTTAAGCATTGCAATCTCATATTTCTCTTTGAGGTACTCCCATTACCAATTTTTAGTTTTGATGCCATTCCTCAAAATTTTCCTTTTCCAGCTACCAGAGATTCTCCCATGGTGCAATCTGTGCCTGAAAAAGCTAATCTCTTGGATCCTCTGCTGCAGCTGCCACTACCTCTTAGCTCTTCATAGGGTATTAGTAACATTTGTAATAAACTTTCAGACCAAAGTTCTTCCATAAACTTTTTCAGGTTACTTCACATGTTCAATGTGTGCTTTGATAGATTGTTGATATAATAAATGAACAGTTTTACTTTAATATAAATACTATTGTCCTAGTTGAGCTCTTCAAAATTAAATTGAGTATGTTCTCAACACTAGATAGGTGCTAACGCTCTTCCTTATAATACTTGGTGGTACTTCTGGAAAACAAAGAGATCTTTTACTTTAACTCTTCCTCCTGAGTAATTGAAAACCAATTGGACAAGGGAAACCTATCTCTTCAACTCTAATCCCAAGAGTTGGTAAATGACCAATAGATAAGAGAAACTTTTCTCTTCCACTTTAATTACAAGGGCACACAACAAAAATTGTAAAACTATTGAAATGGTAAGCCAAGTTGAATTGTGTATTACTGGTTTAGAAAATAAAGACAAATAATTTATATAGGAAAATCCAACACCTAATCTTCTGTTGGCACCTCAGTAGGAACGGCAGCTGTTGCTAATAAATTAGCTCTTAGGAGTTATCAAAAACAATGATTACTTTATCATTTAGTCAGATCCAACTGATGACCAGAACACAACACCTACAGAGTTGAGTCTTAATAAGAATGTGCAAAAATCTTCACTCAACCCCAGTGAGTTATCCTTAATAAGCTAGTAACCTGCATCCCCCCTTGAGTTGGGACCATCTAGTACTAAAAAAAGCTAGTAACCTGCATAGGTAAAGTGAACTTTTACTTACTAACAGCAGGTCACATTTCCTATTAGGTTAACCCACAAGTTGCACAACTAAAGTGTTGTCAACGCCTAGCAACTACCATTAAACCATTATCAACCAGTTACAAACTCTGATTTATTAATACAAGAAAAATAATTAATAACCACTATTCATTAATTAAACAATTTTGTAAACATTTCCAGGTTTCTTCCTGACAGAATATCAGTAATCCAACAGGATCAAATTCTGGTCAATTGATTAACTTTTCATAAGGAATCACAACCAACAATAATTACCATATCATATGATAACTCTCACATCCGCTATGGTAAATCAAACCCAGTAGACAAAGCAGATAATAATATAATCATTTATTCTGGAATATGTGGGCATACTTAAAATCAACGTCTATTAATACCATAAATATAAAGTACTGTGATCAGCTATACCTTTGATATTCTGTCTTGTATTGTGGGTTCTACGCATCAAGACTGGCAGGCTAATCATAGCTCTATTAGCCACTTTTATGACATAATTTTCTGACCCTTAACCTCAGCTGTCTCCACTCTTCTTTAAAGTAGGTGAAGCAATTGTTTCACTATACTAGATGATCCTTCATACTGTGCTTAGTCTATTGTTCTCTGTGTGGTTACTCTGTGTATTTGTTATATGCTTCCATGCAGTAGTGATAAATTTATTTCTGTCTTAACATCCATTTTCTTGTGAGTTAACTCCAGTCCTCCCATATACAGTGGGAACAAGTTCATTTTATACTTCCCAGAGTTAATGAATCAGATTTTGGGCGCCATGGCAGACTTGTACATTTGGTTATCAGCAAAATCTGCAGCTTCATCTAACCTTATGGATGCTCAACAAAGTGTTGATCTCCTGGATGTCTATAAGGGGGTGCCTAGCATTGGGTGAGGTGAATCTTACATTCAGCCAGACAAGCTGGAGTTTACAATCCATTAGTAAATTTATTGTCCTCAGTGATCCAAGAACTGGTATCAAGAATAGCTCACCTTTTGTGTGTTTTAACGTTGGGTGCATAATATTCAAACTTCCCTCCTTTAATGAGTCCTTTCTGCCTCAAGTTCCTGGTTTGGGACTTTCTTTTGAGGCTTTTTTTTAGTACTAGATGGTTCTTTTGAGGCTTTAATTGCAGTATTCTGTGCTTCTCTGGAACCTGTCTCCGCCAATTATCCCTTTTGGAAACCTCAGACAGCCCCATGGAGCAGGATGCTGAGTTGGACACTTCTATTGGTGCCATTCTTTAAAGTGCCCAAGTAAGGGTATGAGGAGTGCTAAAGTTTTACCCATGGGGAGCTGCGTTGGAAGAATCTCTTCTGCAAAGTTTCCCACTCATCTTCTTTCCATCAAAGTGCAAATTCTGACCTGTTCATAAGTGTGAGTGTCTTTTTGTTTCCTGAAGGTTCCCATAAACCCTTTTTTCCCAATTCTTTCAGAGCTCAGATAAGTAGGTTCTCTAATTGAGTCTGACTTTAAGGAGAAGCAGATGCTTTGAAAGCCCTTGCATCTGTAGTGTTTGCGTTACAATAAGATAAAATTTAGGATAAATTCTGACAAGGATCCTGTTCCCCTTCCATATTCTAGTCCATTGGACATCCCTGTGATTGCCACATCTCATCCAGTCATGTCCAATGTTGTTAAAAATAAATAGGATCATTCCCATTTTTGCCAATTAAAATTCAGTTGGGACCTCTTAGGGTGTCCATTGATGCTCTCTTGGATACCAGAGCGGTGGGGAGCTTCATGAGTTTAAAAGTAACTTAAGATCTAAATCTAGACTTTAGAAATGGGCTCTTCTTTATTGGGTGTTTCTTCTACCCCAATGGCTTAATTTAAAGTAAGGCGTCTTATACCCTTTTCTGTGCAAAGTTTCTATTTTTGTTTCAATTTTTACTGTGGTGTTAAATTTGCTGTTCCCAGTTATACTGGGTGTTGTCTGAGAGTCGTCAACAG